>VDFB02235587.1:0-16107 GCA_007258455.2 Sequoia sempervirens | reverse complement strand
CTTCATTTCCGTATTATTCCACCGTTTCAGTTTACGTTTTCCGTTCCTGTTCCCATTTGTCATTTCCACCATTTACGTTTGTCTGATGTACATCGAGAACAACAGACAGTCGAGCGAAGGATGCAGTGACCTAGCTCAAACCTTCAAAATGGGCATTTCACATTCCTCACCTTTAAAGCCCTACTCGTGTATTCTCATTCTTTCTAGCCCATTTCTTGTATTTCATTAGGGCTAGCGTTACAGATTTGATTATGGGGGTTTTTGTTTTAATCCCACATTCATATCATTATATAGATTGAGGTGAGGGTAGCTTTCAAATGAAGAAGACTGGATTTGCATTTTATGTTCTGGAAATTGAAAATGCTTGTTTTTAATATTTTGATTTTATATATTAAGTAAAAATATTTTAATTAAAAGATTTATATCTTAAAATTACAAATATTTGATTTACAATTTTAGTGTTTTAATAATTATAAAATATATGTAATAATATTATTATATTTAATTATTTAATTTAATGAAAAAAATATTTATTATGTTTTATTTTAAAAATTAAGTAAATTTTAAAGAAGGTTAGGATTAATAAGATTATTGATATTAAAATTAAATAAATTAAATGTGATACTTATCTTAAAATCCAATGATACAAATGTGATTGGAGATATAGATGATTATTATTTGAAGTGTTGGAGGTTTCTATAAATGGCTTAGAATATGCAAATTAAATGTTCTTTGCTTTGGTTTAGATGTGTACAAATTAGAACTAGTGTACAAGTCTAAGTCTATTGTTGAAAGAATCAACTAGCAAAAAAATAATTCTTCGAATTCACTTATTTTTATCTTCTTTACAACTTGGATTGACAAAGTTTAGAAACACAATTATAAAATCTATTAAATTGTGAGGCTTGTGTTATCCTCATTTACATCTCTAGATGATCAGTGTATGACTCAAAAAAATTATTTGGTTCATATCCATGTCTAAGAAATTGAACTAATGTGCAAATATAAACTTATACCTATAAGAATCAACTAGCAAAAATTTTATGCTTAGAATTTGGTTGCCTTGATATTCTAAATAACTATGTTTAGTATTTTTTTAGGGAATTTACTCAATTGTGAGGGTTATGTCCTCCTCAATTAGACCCCTAATCAAACTAATTCCATGACTTAGGCTTAATGGCGAAAGACGTGATGATAAATGTTATTATAAAATGCTATTACATTCCTCTCAATGAAAATTCTCTTTTGATAAATCCTAGTTGTCTTAATACTTTGATAATTTTATATGCTTGAATGAATGTCTTTAAATAAAATATAGCATGCAAATCAACATAAGCATGTAGTAGGTAAGCTCACAATGACTAGTGTGAGGGTGTTGTTAAGGTTTAAATCAAATTTAAATTTTAAAATTGTAGGGTTCAAAATTACTAGGTCAAGTTTGCTTTGGTAGATCTTATCCAAGATAGGGTAATTTCATGATATGAATTCACACAAGAATATGCCGCATGTAGAATTGTTATTGCATAAAGGACAATCTAGTCACAGTGTGCCCAAAAAGTAATGGAAAAGGGCATGGATATATCATTAAAAATTTCTCCCAGATTTATGTACATGTGAACTTCTATGATTGTGCATGTCAAAGTAAACAAGATATCAACGAGGAAATTATTTAAAAATATTTAAATACTAAAAGGATGTAGATTTACTTAAAATATATAGTTTTTCATTATATTCCCTTTCCAATAATAACTCCACCAAAAACATGAAAATTTGAAAAAGCATGTAATGAATAACATCTATCAAATGTTTAAAACAAATATGGGGACCTTTTTGTTTAGTTGTGTGTCTGTGTCAATTTTTAACATTTCTTCTATATCTCTTACTACTAAATGCCAAATAGATTCTTCTTTTCTCATTGTTTGGAGATCTTTCTTTAGTTTCTTGTTTTTTTCCTTGATTTCCTTATATAACATTACACCTCTTTCAATGCAAAAGAGTTTATATCTAGTTGAACTTTCTCAACCTAGGTTTCAAAGGCTTTTCCAAATGACTAATATTTGTTAAACCTTTCAATTGGACCATTATCAATACCCAATATCTCTAAATCATCGCTAACCAAAGGCCCATCTAATGCATGTGTTGAAAGATTTAAAATATTCTTAATATAAGAAGTTAATATTTGGATCTTCTCTTCAATTTATTCTTGGGTGGCTTTTTATTTCTTTGTTATGTATAGAAGCTTTTGATTTGCATAAGGTCTTCATATGAACCCCCGAACAAACAATATCCTCCTTAATATTTTTATCAGAGCATCAAGCCTCATTGAGAACCAATTTTTTTTTGGGAACTAATTGGAGGTTCAAATGGTTTTGAGAACCATTGAAACTCTTGATTCTTTCTCTTCTTTCTTTAATTCATTCTATTGATATTGAAGCTAGGACAAGAGTAAGAACTTGCTAGAGGTTCCAACAGTTCTTGGAATCTATAATCCTTTTGATTTTTCTTTGCTTCTTTTGTTCCTCTTTCATTAATGGTCCTTACTTTTCCTTTGTTGGGGGTTCAACAAGAACCAAGAAATTATTGGAGGTTCTTTATATTTTGAGAACTAGGAACCTATCAAAGGTTCTTTTGGTTCGAGAAACCAATGACTACTTTGATTAATTCCTAAGAAAGTATAACAATATGATTTCCTTCAAACAACCATTTTGATCTAAACTTCACCAAATAGAACTTGGAGGCACCCTTTTAACCCTTCTTCAGGATAAATTTTGAATGATTTATGCATCCATTTCTATTTTTTCTATAATTCAAGTGCAAAATAGAGGGAAGTTGAATGAGATAAGGAAGAGTAATAATTTTTAGCTTAGCACTAACCTACTTAACATTAATGATTGTAATTATGGTATTTCCAAATTAAGAGACATTAATAGGATCTTTCTTAAAAAATTATCTCCTATTGATAAATGGGATACCGATATTAACAACCGGGGTCCCTATTCCAAGTTTTAGGGAAAAAGAGAGCCTCTGATGGAAGAAGATTTGAGAATTTCTTCAATAAGATCTTCTCTCTATTGAATCTCAACTGCAAGATAATCCCGATTCCTTGAATGAGGAGTTTGTTAGAGTCAAGAATAATTTGAGAAATTTGCAAACTAAGAAGATTCAAGGTTTAAAAGTTAGGGATAAAATGAATTGGATCAAAAATGGAGATAAAGGTTCCAATTTATTCTATAATTATAGAAAGGAGAAAAGGGCTAGGGAAGACATTGGATCAATATGAGTGGATAATAAAAATATAAATGATATTTCTTTGGTTATAAATGGATTTCAAGATTTCTATAAAAATATTTTCTTTGCTGAAGATAGCAATGTAGATTGTAAAATAGCCCAAGATCATTGTCGACAAGTCATCCCTAGGAAAATCAAAGAGGAATAAAGTGATTGGCATGCTAGAGATATTGCTAAGGATGAGATTGTAAAGCATATTAGAACCTTTAAAAATGATAAATCTCCAGGCACAGATGGGCTTCTTTTTAAATTTTACAAGAAAAAGTTGACTAGATTAGTGAAAATCTCTCGTAGGTTTATTCTTGAAGCTATTAGAAAAGGCTCCTAGGGAAGAAATATTAATAGAGGAATCATCAAGATTTTCCCAAAGGATATAGATATCAAATTAGAAACTAGAGGCCCATTACCCTCCTTAATATTTCTTACATAATTCTAGCTAAAGTTTTGGCTCTGAGACTTATTGATATCATCCCTACTTTTGTTAGGAATACTCAAACTAGCTTTTTCAAGGGTATGTATGTCTTGAAAAATCTTATTACTAGTTGGGAGGCTATGGAGTGGGCTAAAATAACAAACTAAGAAAATGACATGCTCTTCCTTGATTTTGAAAAGGCCTATGATACAGTTGAAAGCTCATTTATCATAATGATTCTTGAAGCTTTAAATTTTCTTAATAATTTTTTTAAATGGTAAATTTCTTATTCAAGGATGCTATTTCTCAAGTTGATATAAATGGTTTTTTCTCTAAACCCTTCCAGCTGCAAAGATCAACAAGACAAGGTTGTTTGCTAGCCCCTGCTCTATTTGTGATCACCTTTGATGCTATTTTTTATTTATTAAGAGATATGAGTAATGGAATTGATGTAAAAGGAGTTACACTCCCTAATGAACAATTTGTGAAAAACTACTTGGAATTTTAGGAAAGGCATAAAAATTATACCTATGATATGCTCCTTCAATACATGGGTATAAAAGAAAAGAAAAGAGTTACTAAGGGTGATACTAGGCTAGAGGTGGTTAGAAATAATGACAACATCTTAGAGATCAATCCACCCATTGGGTTTTATGATATGGACATATATAGTGAAAGCTGGAATATCTAGGTTGTTATGGCTTTGAGCACTAAAAATTGTTCATTTATGTAACATTTTTTGTATCTATGTTGGTTTGTGGTATCCTAGGCTTGTTATGCTCTTTTTGAGTGCAATATGTACTATGTAACCTAGTTTTTCTTTGGTAATATGGAATCAATTCAAAAAAAATGTAAAGCTTATTATTTTTTATAAAATTTGTTATTTATAAAATTATGATTTGAAATCATAATTATAAATAACAAATTTTATAAAAAAAAAGCTCTGCACAAATTTGAGAAAGTTATTTACATATTTATATGACATAAAGGAATCAAATCTTACATGTTGTAATATTTGAAATCATAATTATATATAACAAATTTTATTAAAAAAATAATAAGCTTTGCACAAATTTGAGAGAGCTAAACATAGTAGATGCAAATCGAAACATCCAATAGAAGAAAGACAATCATACTACCAAAAACGAAAAAGTTACATACAATAAAAACATGAACTAAAAAAAGGATAAATTCCAATATACTACACTTCTAATTATAAGAGTTTTAAATTCTTCAACTTATAATTATAAATAAAAATATGACGCTCCCTACATTAATAAGTCTAATCGATTCAAATGTTTAAGTACTAAATCACCTTTAAACTACTTATACCTAACAATCACCAAGTTTTTTAATTTTTTTAATAAATTATTACATTCAATCATTCATAAATATTCATATAGCATAAAGGAATCCTATCCTTCGTACCTTTTTTTTTAATATTATAATTATAAATAAAAATATTTATTAAAAATGATAAATTTTGTATAAAATTGAGAAAAGTTAAACATACTTACATTGAGACCAAAACATTGAATAAAAAAGGTCGATTATAGTACCAAACAAAAGAAATTTATATACAATAAAAAGAAATTAAAAATAAAATATGTATTATGATATATTCGTATACAATCTTTTCTAATAAAAAATTATAAAATTCTTAAAATATAATTATACATATAAATATATCATTCCCTACATTAATAAAAGCCCATCATTCAAATGTTTAAGTATTAAATCATCATTCAACCACTTACCCTTAACAATCACCAAGTCTATGAAATTTTTATATTTTTTTCTTTCAATCAGTCATAAATATTCATATGTGACATAAAAGGAACTAGATCTTGTATGTAGAAAAATATTTGAAATTATAATTTTTATGAGAGCAAATATTCTCTCGCTACCCTTTTGATCCACCACCACCCTTTTCTTTTTCCCTATGCAAACCAATTTTTAATTGGAATGTAGAAAAAAAACCTTCAACTATTTAGTCTCTAATTTAGTTCAGAGTGCCCAGTACTTGTCAAGAAAGAATAAACAATTGTAGTCATGGAGTGCTAAGAAATCATTTCATTGAAAACAAAAAAATATGGAGAGTTTTTTGTTAAATTGGATTTATCTTCAAAACATTGGTAATTAGCTTGTAAAAGAACTCAGTAGAGAAATACCATGAGGGATAACTTAGTTCAAAGTGCCCAGTACTTGTCAAGAAAGAATAAACAATTGTAGTCATGGAGTGCTAAGAAAACATTTTGTTGAAAACAAAAAATATGGAGTTTTTTGTTAAATTGAATTTATCTTCAAAACATTGGTAATTAGCTTGTAAAAGAACTTAGTAGAGAAATACCATGAGGGATAACTTTCCACTTGCAATTGAGAATGAGAAACAACCCATATAATTTTTTGACTCATCTCAAGGGTGGTCCCAAACCTATCTCCTATTTCAATTTTCTTTTGTTAGAAATTAAGTCCCCATATTTATTTTAAACATTTGATGGATGTTATTCATTACATTCTTTTTCAATTTTGCATGTATTTGGAGTTATTATTGGAAGGAGAATATAATTCCAAACTATATATTTTAAGTAAATCTATATCTTTTAGTATTTAAAAAATTTAACTGATATCTTGTTTACTTTGGCATGCACCATCACCAAAGTTTGTATGTACATGAAAGTGGGAGAAAATTTTAATGATATATCCATGCCCTTTTCCATTACTTTTTGGGCACACTTTGACTAGATTGTCCTTTGTGCATAACAAGTCTACAAGTGGCATATTCTTGTGTGAATTCATCTCATGACATTACCCTATCTTGGATAAGATCTACTAGAGCAAACTTGACCTAGTAATTTTGAATCCTATAGTTTTAAAATTTAAATTTGATTTAAATCTTGACAACACCCTCCCACTAGTCATTGTGAGCTTATCTAGTGCAATTTTATGTTGATTTGCATGCTATATTCTATTTGAAGACATTCACTCAAACAAATGTTTAAATTATCAAATATTATTAGGACAACTAGGATTTATCAAAAGAACATTTTCATTGGGAGAAATGTAATAACATTTTCTCATAACATATATCATGCATTTAATCATTATTCCAAAGTCATGGAAGTGGTTTGATTAGGGATCTAATTGAGAAGAACATAACCCTCACAATTTAGCACATTCCCTAAAAAAATTACTAAACACTATTTAGAGTATCAAACCAATCAAATTCTAAGAATCAATATTTTGCTAGTTGCTTCTTATAGGCAGAAGTTTATATTTGCACATTAGTTCAATTTCTTAGAGATGGATATGAACCAAAAAGAAATTTGAGACATTTATTGATCATCTAGAGATTTAAATGAAGATAACACAAGCCTCACAATTTAGTAGATTTTGTAATGGTGTGTCTAAACATTTTCAATCCATATTGAGTTGTCAATGTTGGAAAATAAAAGTAAGTGAATTCAAAGAATTAATATTTTGCTAGTTGATTCTTGCAACTATAAGTTTAAGCTTGTACACTAGTTCTATTTTGTAAACACATATCTAAACCAAAGCAAAGAACATTTACTTTGCATATTTTAAAGTATTTATAGAACCAAGTTTGAAACCTCCAACACTTCAAATAATTAACATCTATCTCCAATAACATATTTATATCATTGAATTTTGAGATAAACAACACATTTAATTTATTTAATTTTAATATCAATCCTCTTATTAATTCTAACCTTTAATAAACTTCACATATATATTTTAAATAAAACATAATAAATAATTTTTTTTCAATATAATAAATAATTAAATATAATAATATTATTAAATATATATTTTATAATCATTAAAACATTAAATATAAATAATATTCATTAAAAATACAAATATAATTAGATAATTGTAATTTTTTTTATAATCAAAGAATTGTAATTTTAAGATAAAAAATTCATAAATATATTATTACTTAAGACATACGGATACGAGTTAAGTAAAAAGCATTTCTAGTTTTTACTACATAGAAAATGAACCTGCTCTTCTTAATATAAAAGCTCCACGCACCCCAATCTATGCAATGAAACGAATGTGGGATTAAAAGTAAAACCCCCAATCCAATGACCAGCAAATTTGTGATGCCAGGCCATTATGAAATACAGGAAATGGGCCATAAAAAATTAAGGAATATAAAATAGGGAATGCGAAATGGCTAAATTTTGAATACATTGCAGGTTTGAGTTCTGTCACTGCATCCTTCCCTCAAGTTGAAACGGTGGAAACGGAAAATGCAAATAGTTACGCGAACGGGAATGGGAACGGAATGCTACAGCAACGGAGATTTGAAAAGGTTCAAGTTACCGCTAGTTGGGTTAAGAGGGCCCCACATGGGTCCGGCCACCTAAGCATTCAATCTTAGAGTGTGCCTTGCTCTAATTCACATATTACCTACCATCGCCATTCCTCGTCTCTGCGCCTACCAAGACTATGTCACCCACACCACAACATCGACGACACCAAGACCGAGACCCCACTTGGTAGCCGTGGGAGGAATGCACCAAAAAAATTCTTCAATCTTACCCTGGATCCCAAAACCTAATGTTCAATTCCCCATCAACACCTAGATTTGCCAATTTGTTTGCCTCTCCATTTGCTTCTCAATATATATGTCTAATTGAAAAAGCAGGGATTCCTTTTGCCAGATCTTGGGCCCATTCCAAAATAGCCTGAAGTTTCCAATTATCCATTCTTCCCTCCTTAAAGGCCTAAACTACCATCATCAATTCGCTTTCCAATTCGACCTTATCCAGCCTCAGCTCTCTACATAATTTTAGACTTCTTACCAAAGCACAAAGTTCTACCTCAGTATTTGTCATCGGATGCAAGTGCTTAGAACATTCATCGATCACACTTCCCTTGTCATTTTGAATACAACATCCCAAACCTGAGATCCCTAGATTGCCTCTTGAAGCCCCATCAAAATTCATTTTGAACCAGCCTAGTTTTGGCGAACCCACACAACTGATCTCCTAGCAACCTTACCAGCATTAGAGGCGCTCGCACCAGGTTTGGGAACTTCCAGACCAAACCAAACTTTCCTCATTTTTGCATCCCAATCAGAAAATCTCCACTCACCCTCTTTCTTCAATTTCAATCTTCCATTGATTAATTCCACAATCGCCACCTCTAGTTTGTTAAGAAAGGCAGGAAAAAACTTTGCCTTATTCGAAAACAACCTCCGATTACGTTCTTTCTAGATTTCCCAAACAAGCCAAGAAGGACTCACCACCCATAAGTCTTGATATAAAGAATTTTGTTTCAACACGTGCCAAGCAACAAACAAGGACTTGATATCATTTGGCAGTGCACTGCTCTACCCCAACCTAGCACACAACCACCTCTAGCAAGCTTGTGTGAAAGGGCAACCAACCACTAGATGATCTGCATCCTCTTCTGCCCTTTTGCAGAGAACATACTTGGAAGGGCCCGCATACCCTAGGGACTTAAACCTATCTGTTGTTAATATATGCTTCTTCACTGCAGCCCAAGCAAACGTCCTTGCTTTCGAGAGACAGACACTATTCCAACAGAAATACAGAGGTAATACAAAAGGCTCATCCTCCTTTGATTGGACCCTGTAGCCCTCCTTCACCGAGTATTTCCCAGACGAAGCACCAGCTCACACAATCCTATCTGCCCCCTCCCGAATCACCACCAATCTCTTCTCTAGCTCTAATTGCAACAACCTCTCAGCTCTGGCCTACGCCAAACCCAATCGAGCACTCCCCCCATAAGCACTTCTTCCATATAGTCCTGCACATGAACTCCCCATGCTTGGACTAAAATATCCTTTGAGGGAACTAGCCCCAAGCTAGAATCCAGGCTCGAAAAATCTCCCCACGAATCCTCCCAAAAGAGAGCTTTCCTGCCATCATAAATATCCCATGAAAGAATCTCCAAAATCAGTGGTTGACAAGCTTTCAAAAAATTCCACACTCTCAATCCGTTAGGAAGATTGGTAGCCAAAAAATACCCTCATCATTGTCATCTCCTAAATATTTGCATTGAAGTATCTGCGCCCATTTCGTCTTATTGCGCTTGTATAGGCCCCACACCAGCTTTGCACCTAAAAACTTATTCTGCTTGAGTAGATCATGAACCCCCACTCCACTTGCTCTTTTTAATTTGCAAATTGTCTCCCAAGAAATCCAAGGAAATTTCCTCTGATCAGATGTACCCTACCAGAAGAAATGACACATACTTTGATTGAACTGAGATGCCTTGTACCTAGACAAAGCCAAGTAGAACAAGAGGTAGATGAGAAGTGCTGAAATAACTGCCTTCAACATCACAATTTGACCTACCCAAGAAAGCTATTTCCCACTCCAAGAAGCCAAATGATTATTTATTTTGACTGATAAGGGATCCCACAGATGGTCAGACCTCACCCCCTTAGCTACAGGGAGACCCAAATAAGTCATGGGAAGCCTTCCAATTTTAAAATTTAGAAGCGCAACCACTTGATCAACCAACCTATCTTCCATATTTAAGAAAAAGATTTCTGATTTAGCCTCATTCACATGTTGCCCAAATGCCAATTCATACCTTTGAAGGATTCTTTTCAAATTGACAGCTTCACTCCTACTTGGATGAGCAAAGCAAAGAGTATCATCAGCAAATTGCTGATGAGATAGTGCCAAAAGCCTACTTGTGACTTGAATACCCTTAAGAATCCTGGACTCAACTGCTCTACTCAAAGATTTTCCCAAAGCTTCTGCCATTAAAATATATAAGAAAGGAGATAGTGGGTCTCCTTGCCTCAGGCCATGCGAAGCCTCAAAGAAACCCGATGGCTCGCCATTCACCAGAACCAAAAAACGCGGTGTGGAAACACTCTTTAACACCCAAGAGATCCAAGTCCCGCTAAAGTTGAAAGCCTCCAAAACCTTGCATAAAAAATGCTAGTCCACCAAATCATATGCTTTCCAAATATCCAACTTTACTAGCATACCAGGATGCCTGCTAATCTGAAGGAATGAACAACTTCTTGAGCTATAATGACACCATCAAAGATTGATCTCCCAGGAACAAACCCCATAAGTTCCTCTGTAATAAGACCCAGAATAATATCCTTCAACTTGTTCGCCATAACTTTTGCTTGGATTTTATATATAGTGTTGCACAAAGCAATCAACCTGAATTCGTCCAGAGAGGAGGCTTCTCCTTCTTCAGAACTAAGGCCAAAAAAGTATTATTTATTTTGACACGAAGGAATTCTCCTGAAGCTCGGGACTCCTCAAGCGCCAACACCACATCTTCACCAAATTATCCCAAAAAACCTAGAAGTCTGCAGGATACCCATTTGGCCTAGGAGCTTTATCTGGATGCATTTGAAAAACCACCTTCCTCACCTCTTCCTGGGAAAACGAACTTAGCAAGAGGCTGTTTTGATTATGAGTGACCAACGCAAGAATGTTTTGAAGCAACTCCACTTGATGGACTCTATTCAAGCCCTCCCAATTGTTCAAGATTTTCTGAAAATACTCTACTGCCAACTTAACCACCTCTTCCTAGCCTTCCACCAAGGCACCATCCCCACACATCAAGCTAGAAATTTTGTTGAACTCTTGCCTTGCACAGGTCGAATTGTGAAATTTTTTTGAGTTCCTGCTGCCTTCTCTTAGCCAAGTTTCTCAAGACTTTTGGCACCAAAAAACTTCTTCTCTAGCAAGAATCTCCTCCCAATCTTTCAAAAGTTCTTTCTCCTTCAAGAAGAGAGCCTCATCCATACCTGTCAACATTACCTTATCATTTAATTCCGCCAAATCTGATTCCAAACGATGCTTCTCTACAAAAATATCCCCAAAGCTCTCCCGATTCCAAACCTGAATCCTCTGTTTGAGCCCCTTTAATTTACTTACCACTCGAAAAAGACCATTACCGACCACCTTTTGTTTAGACCACCATTCCTTAGTCTTTTGCGAAAAAAGAGGATCCTTGAGCCACATCTTCTCAAACCGGAAAGGACACCACTGAGATTTGCATTCCCCCACCACCTCCAAGAGGATCGAAAAATGGTCCAAACCTGAGAAAGCAAGGATGCTGCCTTCCAAAGAGAAAGGGAAAGTCACCAAGTTCCCAAAGAAAATAAATATGTTTAGTTTCTCTGCTATACCACTAAAGCCCAACCTTCTATTCGTCTAGGTGAAAGAGCCATTCGCCATTGGAATCTCCAATAAAGTGTTCTGATAAACAAAGTCCTCAAAATACGATTGGGATTGGAGTTTTTGCCCAACCCTACCTTTTTTGTCTTCAGCCTTAAGTATTGCATTGAAGTCTCTACCTAAAATACACAGTGAATTCTACTGAGACTACAAAAAAGCACTAATATCCCTCCACACCTGCCTCTTCTGCACACACCCTATAGGACCATAAATATTGATTAGGGTTAAGACTAAGCTTGAACTCAAGCTCTTTACTTTGCATGCCAGCCACCAACGACTTGCTGCCACATTCTCCAACTACACCACTTGCGGTCTCGACATGGTAATAATTCCACCAGACACACCATTTGAATCAACAGAGGAGAAAAACCAAGCCCTAAACCTTGCTTTCAAACTTCCCAACTCCTCACCTTTTAACTTGGACTCTTGAATAAGAACAATATCAACTGATCTATCTTCAAGCAGGCATCTGAGTAGACACCACTTGTTAGGGGCATTTAAGCCCCTAACATTCCAACTTAAGATCCTCATTGCCCCTGGGGAAGGGGGCCTCCCTTCCCTGATTTTAGGTGCATCGCAATCTTTTGTTGCTCAACCGCCTCTCCTACTAAAGTCCTTTTTTCTTCATTCATCTTCCGCCCGGCATGCTTCCTATCCCCATAGTCTGGGGTAGATTTTCCATTGCCCAACTACAAAACTCCTAATTTCTTCCTTGCGCTTGACTTAGATAGCTCCATGAACTAAGCTTCCCCTTTCACTTCCAGGACAGGAGCCAACACCAACTCCTTCTCCTTCCCATTTAAGACTTTCTCGAATAATATCTCATTCCCCTTTGAATCATTCACCTCCCATGGAGCTTCACCATAGAAAATCATCTGCATATTGTGAACCTCCAATTCCTTATCCTCCCAAGCCAAATCTTGAATCTCATTCCTAACCTCTTCTGAACCACCCCTTTGCATTTCTACTAGATCTCTTAGCTCGGACCCCACTTCTAGGATGGTTTCCCAATCATTTAACTCCTGGTTCAAATTCAAATCGACCTCCTCTAAGATAACCTCTTCTCCTGACTCAGAAATTTGCTCCCCAACTATAGCCAAACCAGGTTGTTGTTCATTCTCATTAAAAGAAGAGAGACCAAGGGTACTCTCAACTCTGGGTTTTGCCGCTTGTGACCCAACCGCCACACTTTGAACTTGGTCGACCACCCGACCCTTCGAGGGCCCTTCTCTAGAGTCAAAAATCTTCTTGCCTTTTGGGTCCTCATTTGCCCTATTCAAAAGGCCCTCTCTTTCCCACATTCTCAAAACTGTCTGCTGACACTGAGATAGATTCCAATCAATCTTTTGTACCCATTTCTCTCCATTTAGAGACAACTCGATATCCTCCCACAAAGGGTTCCAAGGAGCAATCTCAACTAGAATCCTCATCTTACCCTCATTGCCATCTCTTAAAGCAACTTCATCCACCCCAATACATAAACCCATAGCACCCCCAATCCATTCTAAAACCTCCAAGGACCACAACTCCAAGGGGAGATTATTGAGCTCGACCCAAACCCTCATTTTTCCTGGAGCATGGCCCAAAAGGTCAAAACGTTTCATCCAACCAAAAAAATAGACGCCGAAACCATCCATTGTTAAGTTTGGAAACTTCAAAATTTCCTCCTTTACCTTAGAAGAAGCACACTGAACCAGTAAAAAACTGTTGGTTAGAAATTTAATGCTCGCCATGTCTTGCCATTTCTCCGACCACCAGTTCCTCATTCGAGTCTTAGAGCAACTCTCTCCCCACCATTTAGCAAAAAAAAAAGCCTTCTCCTCCAAACTAAACCTAAGGGCCTCCGAAAGATCGCTCAGAATCTCTTGAGAAATTTGAGATTTATCCATTGGGGAGAAAGACCTAGAAAATCGTACCTGAGCAGGAGCCGAATCCTTGGCTTGAGTCGAAACCTTAGGCCTTTTTTCCACCCAACGCATTTTGCCAGCCTCCGGCCCCTTCTGACTACCATTCAAATCACCCCTGGTGGCCCTAGTCTGCAAAAGGCATTCTCTGAACATCGCCAGAGTTCGACCGTTTCTGTCTCAGCCCTCCATATCCCGGAGGTGACCTTTTCCTTTTCCGAAAAGATCTCTCCATTGGATATCTCTCCTCCATTCTCATTCGGCCAACCAACCAAGGAAGCTCTCTCCTAAATGACCGACATCGCAAAGAAGCTCTTCTGGGCGCAGAAACCCTAGGGTTAGAGCCCCGATCCCAGACTCCCTTCCTTCCACCATGATTCTCACCAGCATCTGCCGAAGCCTCTTATGCTTCTCCTAAAAACTGCCGTCCTTCCTGGCCCGATTCGGCAACTCTGGCCAATCTTTTTCCACATCCTTCGCCCATTCTCCTGCAGCATAACGGCTAGAACCAGCTCGAACAACCATTTTCGTTTCTTTTTGGTTTTTAGAAGAATATTGTTGCTGATTATATGAGGTATATTATTTTACTTCATATATGGAAAAGTAAATATAATTAGTATATTATTAATTAGATTATATAATATATTATATTAATGAAATAAATTATTATAAAAAAATATGAAACAATAGACAAGAAAATATTAACATAAAAAATAAAATTCAACAAGGAATTTGAAGTCCCATGCAAAGATCAAGAAATTAAAAATAAGAAAACCAAACTCCTAAGTGAGGTTTGCAAATGAATTATAATTATATGTTTAATTTCAATACATCAAGATACACTTGTGACTAATCTTGTTAGCCACCCATCTAAAATGCTTACCATTTATTGTGGTTAGGCTAGCTACCACCCTAACCTATAGTGGCCAAACTACCTCATGACAATCAATTCAAAAGTGGACACTTTCATTTTAACATGTCTAGTAGGGTCGTTGCAGCTATAATATATGACAAAATTCCTCTATTCTTTATGCTTTGATAGATATCCATACCTTGTTTAAAATCTTCCATTTTGCCACAAGTTCGAAGTATGTTGGAAAATGTGAAGTTTTCACATTGGAGATCTATTTGTTTATGGGCATCCACCAAACCTCCACACTTGACATACATGTAAATAAGCTTATGATGAAAAATTGTGCATATAGAAAATTCAAATTACATATAAGTGATGAATGAGTGAATTTTTTTCCCTTGTGAAAGCACATTCTTCAGAATATATGTTCACACTTGATATTTAAAACTATGGACAAACATTCATTATAGATGCTACCATTTATTAATGCTCTCTATGAGCTTCTCTATTTATTTGCCACCTCATTCTACTCATGGCCACATGTTTGTACTACACTTCAACCTCATAAACCTCTTCATCACTTAAGAATGAATAAATCATGACTTCAAGTACATGTCTTTGCTAGCTAGTTGTAGTATTTATTCAAACATCTAAAGTTTAGGTTTCAATGTTTAGTTCTTATTTTTTTGAAAAGATTTTAGAACACCTTGATTAGAATCTATGAAATTTGATTACATTGAAATAAAATAATAACATGACTTGCACCCAACAATTTTATTTTTTAAAACATATTTCACACCTTGCAAATTGGTGAAAGAGTGTATCTATCAACAAAACTTACAAAATTAATTCCTATAAGTTGACAAATTTACTAAAACCTATACAAATAATAATTCTCCATTCAAGATTATTCTCCTTTCATACAATTGCTAGATCTTACGCTCAGATATTGCTCAATATGTCAATTCTAATAAAGCATCTTTTCAAACACTTGAAATTATTCATGTCATATACACTTACATTAACACATGAATAATTTTAAATTTAAATGATGAGGTTCCATTCATTAATATCTTCTTCCCTACTTTCCAATTTATTCTTGTATATCCATTAGCCTATTCGAGAGTAATTTGTGTCACTTTAGATACTTCTATTATTCCTAAGGTGAATATTATGAACTTTAGCAAAACATAGAAAACACTTTCATTTGTTTTAGGCTACAGCAAGTCCATTCATCCACAATCTCTAGTGTGTAAAACATTATGATAAATTCTTCAATTCATATATTATGGTAGGACAACTACATCAATTAATATTTGCTAATCTGTTAACTAGTCAATATGGACTATATTGCAACTTCTCTATTATGACAAAATAATTACAACAATGATGTTCTAGTACATCTTTGTGACTTTAATATCAATTAATAAATATAAT
>VDFB02235582.1:0-22545 GCA_007258455.2 Sequoia sempervirens | reverse complement strand
AAAATATCCGGACTAACATGAATTACATTAGCATCATTGACAATGAATATGTCCTTCCAAGAAGAAAAGGCTTTGGTATTAATCTAATTGGTACAAAAATACTGCTATAGCAAAATTGGGATATCAACAGTGAGGCCTGGGACACCAAAGTTAGATGGTGACATTCTGACATGGCTAGAATGTAGGAGAAAAAAATTATAAAAGGGAAGACCCTCCAGTGGAGGTCAACGTTCATAAATTATTATTATATATACACCATTTGGGGAACTACTGCATAAAATTGCAGAAAAGAGCTATAATACTCTTCTATTTGATCAGTATTCATTCATTGTGCATTTGAATAAGGATTTCACCCTTTAGAAAAAATGATTTCATTCAAGATTGAGTCATACAAGTTCAATTGTTTTATTTATCTTCTAGAAAATCCATTAGCCTTGTTAGAATGTAAGCAATTTATATATTTAGACTGTGTACAAATTGATTAGGCATGACAACCATACCCATTAGCTTTCAAGAAAAATTGGATCTCATTTAAGATCGACTTCATACTGGCTCTACTGTTTTAGTTAATCTTCTAGAAAACCCATTAGCCTTATCCAAAATAAGCAATTCAGTTATTTAGGATACTTGTATCAATCAATTAGGCATGATGATGAAACCCATTAGCCTTCAAGCCAAAGTGATCTCATTCAAGATCAACATAAACTGGGTCTAGTAATTTAGTTATATCTTCTAGAAAACCCATTAGCCTTATTAGAAAGGAAGCCATCCATATATTATGATTGTCTATATAAATCAATTAGGTAGGGTGACCAATCATGATAGCCATTTCTACCCACAAAACTCCTTTGGTATCAAGGATGAGATTAGATATTATTATGCTAGTGTTCTAATTAGCAAGCATACTACCATATAGTGATAACAAAAATCTTAGTAGAAAGCATATTACAAATGCTTCATTATTAGATGGTTCAAATCTATCCAAGGAACTTGTCTATTAGAGATTCAAGATGTAATGTCCCTTTTTTGGTCCAGTTCAACATCCTTGGAAAACCCCAACTATCTTGGAGAGCATCCACTTATTTCAGAAGGTATTCTGTCAGTGGCACAGAGTTCTTGGAGTCAAGATGAGTACAATGGTACTTTCTATGTGCGAATCCAACATTCTGGGAGCACTCCACACTTCTTGGAGAAGTCTATTGTCTTGGGAGAGTGCCAATTTTTATATATACAAATATTTTATGTACTTAAGGTATTGGTGGTGTGGTCGGAATTCATATTTTGGGTTATTTTAATATTTTCTGTAACATTGGTGGTTGTGCAAAAAGTAATTAAATTATTAAATATTTAAGTTGTTATAAAGTGGAAAATTAGAAACAATCATCCAAAATATTGCAATCTATTGATCAATATGACTATTCTAATGTATTAGTTGGAGAGAGTTGTGATAGAGGGAAGAGGAAGGCCACTACTACTGCAAGTCAAAAAGTATAGTGGTAGGATTAATAAATTTGCAAAAATGTGAGCAAGCCGATGATTTAGTGGCCAATTTTTTTTATGTCCATGCTACCCCATTTCATTTGGCAAGGTCTCCTTATTTCAAAGGTATGTTGAGAGATGCAATGGCAGCTGGACCCTCTTATGCTCCCCTTAGAGAATGTAGATTGCATACCTCTTTCAACAAACAATATTCAAAGGTTAACATGTTAATGGAAGAGATGAGACATACATGGATTAGGATTGGTTGTTCCATTGTCATGGATGAGTGGATTGATATTCAACATCAGCCTTTAATTAATACTATTGTTACATGCCTTGCTAGTTCATATTTTCTTAGAGCTATTGATTGCGTTGGAAGATGTAAGGATATTGATTACCAACTTGCCATTTTGAAGGAGGCCATAGAGGAGGTTGGGTCTTCTAATGTTGTGCAAGTTGTTATAGATTCAACTTGTGTTTGTAAGTTAGTTGGATTGATGGTTGAGAGCATTTACCAACATATTTTTTGGACTCCATGTTGTGTACATGCTTTGAAAGACATTGGAAAAATAGGTTGGATGAAGATAGCAAGTGGCCGAAGCTAGAGACATACAAATGTTTGCATTATTCCAATCTTAGTCAAAAAAAGAATTCCTCAAACAAGTTGAGAGTATATATGCTAGCTATTTTATTTTACTGGAGAGGATGTTGGAGGTGCAGGATGCTCTACAATCCATGGTGGTTTGTGGAGAGTGTAAAAAGTGGGCTCAATCAAAGATAGAAGAAGGGAAGGTGGTGAGGGAAAGGGTGCTTAATGGTGCTTGATAAAATTATGACATTAACACTTAATAATGTAAATTTAAATTTGAAAATAAAAAGTAAAACAAAGTAAAAACTCAAAAATAGTGTTATTTTCAAATTTAAATTTACATTATTAATAGTGTTAATGTCATAATTTTTAAATATTGCTTGCAGATTATTTGCTCTATAATATCACTTGTTGTTATGGTAATCAAGTATGCAAATACAAACTCTCCTAGCCTTGGAGAGATTTATGAAACTTTTGATAGCACGCTTGAACAAATCAAGTAAGCAATTTGTGACAAGGATCCTGGATTGCAATTCTACGAGGAGCATATTAGGCCTATTGTCACAAAGTGGTGTAACACAATGAACACCCCTGTTCATATGGCTGCCTATGTTCTTAATCCCAAGTGGTATGCACCTAGAGTTGGCCAAATTATTCCTTTTAAGATGATGAGGTTATGAAGGCCTTTTGTAAATGTATAGCAATGAGGAGGCAACCATACTTCGAGAGTAGTGGCTTCAATTTTTCAATCTTTAGGGTCTTACACTTAGAAAACCAAACGCTAGGATGGATAGAGACACCATTGCACAAAAAAACCCCATTGGATGGCAGGAAATTCATGGGAAGGACACAATAGATTGAAACATCTTATTGTTTCACTTTCATCTACTCTCATAGATTGCTAGTTCCACTGTTGCAGAGAAGAATTGTTCCACATATGGTGTCACCACTCAAGAGGAACAAGCTTACATTTAAGTGGGCAGAAAAACTAGTTGCAATTCATAGTGCCTTGAGACTTTAGGATCGACAAACTACCAAGTATTGACAGACCCCAATAGCATGTTGGGATGTTGATCTTGAAAATGTTAGGCAGATTGATGAGGAGGTGCAGCCATGATTGGTTGGAATCCATTGGACAAATCACAATTTCAACTGCAGAGTGACAGAGTCTTTGTCTTTTGATATTGATACCCCAGATGAGGCGTAGTTGTATTTTGAAGTTTGAATGTTTGAGACTTGAATTTAAAATAAAAAATTTAGTTTTAATTTTTAAACTTTAAAATTTAAACTGCTGTTATGCTATTGTCAATATTGAACTGCTGTACCACTGCTGCCATGATTAAATTTTAATATTTATTGCTGTTATAATGCTGTTACGCTATTGTCATCATTGAACTGTTGTCATATTGCTGGTATACTACTGTCATGATTAAATCTTATTGCTATTATACTGCTGTCATGATTAATTTTAAGTATCTCCCCTCTATCTCTACTATTATATTACTGTTATTGTTGTATATTAATATATTTTGAAAAAATCACACACACACACACACACATATTAAATTCATATATATTGCTGTCCCTTTGCTGTCCCCAAAAAATTTCCCTTGGACTGCCATCCCTGAAGCGCGTCCCTTGCCGTCCCCCCATCCTCATTCCTGAAATGTCATGGAACATAGATAAATATATATCCAAAAATTATTTATAAAATACAAAGGGAAATTTATGGAGGTTAAGAAGCCCTAAAACTGTGATGTCCTGTTTATTTTCTTAATATTAAATACAATCTGTCATGCCTCCTCCCCCCACCACACAGTTTGCACAGAAATTAATTAATGACTAGGATTGCAGCCTGTGACTAAAGGAAAATCGTTGACCAAGGGAAAGTTAAAAGGTTAGATGAAATTTACTAAGGGAAATATTAATATAGTGTTTCCATATTAATGGCAGGGTGGTGCTAACATATGGGAGACTATAATTAACCACTTAAGGCAGCGGTCATTACATTAGGAAGTCAAAACAAAAATGCAGTGATTTGTAAAAGGAGCTCAGATTAGTCAAGCAAAAAGATGCGATCAAGTTTGAAGAGGTAACAATTATTTAAGAGGAGTCATGATTTTTGGAAGAGTAATTATCTTTCAAAATGCTGTATCTCTTCACTCAACCATGAAGGATATACAAAAGGGGTCAAATCATTTGTAAGAGGCATCAATTAGATGAATCAAGCATATTGGAAAATAAAGAGAAATCAAAATAAGAGATCTATTGGAATAAATATTATTAGCAAGAATATTATTGGGAAGTAAGTTAAATATGATTAGAAATAAATATATATATATATATCATGCAATAGTGGTACTTGCAGAAAATTAGTGATCTTTGTGAATAATCTACATGCTTCTCTTTATTATATGTGATAAGGGATTCGTATATTAATCTATTTCGAATTTAGAGAATTGGATTGCAAATAGGGAGGTTGACTGTAATGCCCCCTATTTGGGATATTCCTAGATTTTTCCCTAGAACCATAATTTGAACCAAAATAAGAAATGTAATACATTTAAGATTATAAATTTACTAGTTGAAATGCCCTTTATAAGATATAAATCCTGGTTTAGGTCTTGCACACAATACTAGTCACTAGAAATTGATATTAGCTCATAAGTAATGATAATATATATATATATATATATTATTAGTCATTAGTAAGCATCATAATATCCATGCACATTAGTCACATCAAAATTTTAATTAATGCAAAGCCATTCCAATCTTATTAGGAATTCGTTGAAATGTTTGCAAATCGTAGTCTCAAGGTTGGTCGCCCTTGTATTGCGAGAGCATGGAAGGTGGGTCGCCCTTCCATCCCTCAGTCCACCTTGGAGGCTGGTAGTCCTCCTTGATCAAGCCCATGAGCACTAATAAGCCTTCCAACTCATGAGGCTTAACCCCCTATAGGTGGTGTACTTGATGGCCGGGTATGTCGGCCTTCACCTCTTGTGAACTCGAAAGGTTGATCGAACTTCCTATTGTGCAATCATTTATCTAAATTCAAAATAGATTATTATACGAATCTATTATCCATATTTATAATAAAGGAAGAATCATAATTACTTATAAGGATCAATAATTGCTGCAAGCATCATTATTGCATGATCGTATATATATATAAATTAAATTAAATTAAATTAAAAACTTACAATAATCCTCTTGCTAGTAAATAATATTTGTTCCAATGGGTTTCCAATTCTTATTTCTCTTTTCCCAATTTGTTGGCTTGATGATCTCCCAAATTATTCAACCTCCTTTATATATCCTTAATGGAGGGCGTTCAATAGTCACATCTTTTCCTTAATATCCTTACCTTGGTAAGGGATACATCCCTTCATAACCAAGTGCTGCCCCCTTAAACTCTTTTAATTATTAATTATTTGTTTTCTTGTGGAGTTGTTACATTAATAGTCCTTTAATAATTCCCCTCGATCCCTTTGAATCGCCACTTTGATATTTCTTTGGATAGGCTGCGATTAATACTTCTTCTTTGGTCAGTGATTTATGGTGGGGGCATGACACTAATCAACCTTTCGGGTTCATGAGAGGTGAAGGAAGACCAACCTTCATGCTTTTATCAAGTATGCTACCTCAAGATGGAATGGAAGATTGACCTTCCATGCTTTGTAATTGCTGTGACCTAATCCTCACACTTCCCATTGCAAATGCAAATCTCTATTTGCTTTTTAGGTTTTGCTTTCACTTCGCTTTGTCCGCTTCGCTTGGGGTTTTGTGAAGTCCGCTTTGAGCGTTCTGAAGTCGAAACACGAATTTTAGTCTGGATCAATGTATAAACGTCACCATTGTGCTTAGAAGGCCTGGGAGACGAAGATCGACTGTCGTTTCAGTCGATTCTGACACTTCCAAATTTTTAGGGTTTCTCACCCCAGGCCCCTATTTTTTAGGACCTACTTTTTTGGCACTTTTGGGCAATTCTGGGATCCCTATTTTTTAGGGTCTATTTTTGGAAAGTTGCTATTTTTGGAAAATTTCTATTTTTAGAAAGTTTCTATTTTTAGAAGGGCCACGAGTTTCAAAAACGCACTCAGAAGTTCGAAACGAGCAACGAAACTCTCAGAAAATCGATTCAAAGTTTTTTGAAATTTTGGTCAAAAATCTGCAAAAACGCAAAAAAAAGGTTAAAAAATCTGGAAAATTCATCAGAGAAATCTGGTAAAAGCACTAAAATGGTGAAGAAATCTGAACATTCATGAAGAAATCTGCAAGAAGTTCATCAAATTCGTCAAGAAAATCTGGAAATTCATGGAAAATCTGAGCACAGTCATGGAGAAAACTGATAAATTCGCCTAAGGCAGAGGAAATGAATGGTAAGAAGCTTCAGCCAACATGTCAATAGCCTGAAAATCTGATCAATGGCATGAAAATCTGGGCAATGGCAATGAAATCTGTCAAGTCCGCCTTTGGAGATGGCATAAAAATCTGAGCGATGGACAGTCACATGATGAAGTCCGCCCTGGGAAACAGAAGAAAATGTCTAAGGCAAAAGGTGAATGGTCAGGAATGGCATGAAGTCCACCAAGGCAAATGGCGCTATTAACCCCAAAGTCCTTCAAAGCAAAACAAGATAAAATTGGCTAAGGCATGGACACATCAAAATTAAAGTGGCCAAAGACAAGCTAAAGTCCGCCTTAGGGAAGAGAAAAATGCCTAAAGCAAAGGGTTAAATGGCAAACAAAGAAGGAAAGTCCGCCATGAGCAAGGTTAAAATGGCCAAAGAACCAACCAAGTCCGCCCTTGCCAAGGAGTAAAGTGGCTACAAAATGTGAGAAGTCCGCCTAAGATGAAAGGAAAGAAAAAATGGCTAAGGCACGAATGGCAAAGAAAATGCCAAAGTCCGCCATGTATTGGGATTATAAAATTGAAATTTTCCTAAGTACAAACCTCTGAAAAATGAAAATATACATGGCACTTGAAGATTCGCCCAAGAAAATATGAAGAAAAATCTTCGCCATGGCTAGAAAAATTGAGCAAATGGACAAAATAAAATTGGATTTGTCAAGGAAAATTTGTGAAAAATCGAGTTGTGGATGGAAAAATACCGGACATGGCGAAAGAATTTTGGGACAAAAGACAAGTCATGGCTAGAAAATCTTTGGACATGGCTAAGAAAAAGTTGGACGTGACTAGAAAAATGTCAGACAAGAAATATTTTATGGCCAAATAAAATTGGACATGGCCAAATATTTTTGGAAAACGATCAAAAAAATCATGGACATACCGAGTTGAATGTTGAAGATTATGGCAAGAAAAATTGGAAAAATGAAAAAACGCCTAAGGCATTGGCAAAGAAATTTTCGAAAAAATCAAAAAATAAATTGCCAACAAAACGAACGGGTTGGAATGTACACATAAAATAATTATTTTAATTATTTTAATATTTTATTTCCAACACCAAAAAGGGATAAGTCATGAAAATTTCGAAAATGGAAAGAGAGAAAAAGAGTCTTGTTGGACTGTGAATAAAATTAGAAACTTTCCCGGACGAAGTTGTTAAAGATAGAACTTGCCATTCAGAAACAAAGTGCAAGAATGAGTTCGAACTTGATTCAAAGGAAACTTTGCAAATATGCTAAAATGATCGACCCTCTCACTTCTATAAGTGATTTCGTTTTTCATTTGTGCAATCACTCAATTTTGAGAAGGAAAGTTGTGAGAGAAAAAGTGTTTAAGGCGAAAGGTTGAAAGATTTTGCAGCAAAGTGAAAGAAATATTCTGTTATCAGCTTGCATAGCAATCACGATCACGTCACAAGGCAGATTTTTTTTCTTGTCCATTTCATGTTAACATGAAGCTTCACCATTCATCTTCATTCCAGCTTGTTATTTTTCGTAAAGTCTAATTTGATTACCAGCTGGAATGTTCTTTCAAACTGATTTTAAATGTCAAATTCTGATTTTCCTTATTTCTTTCTCTTGCAGATCTATTTTTTTTCGAAACAGCCAAGATGAAATTCGCAAGCAAAGGTGTCCAAACTCAATCGAAGATCAAGTCCAAGTGGGAGCACGTTCTTGACACAGACCTTGGCCATGTTGATCTTGAAGATTTCCGAAAGAGAATGTATGGAACCGACGGACGTTTGCCAACACCAATCGCCATGAGGATGATGCGAAATGGAATCGTCCATGCAGCTGGTTTTCCACCAGCAAAAGAATGTCCTGAGTTGATGGCAGAGTGTGCACTACATTACAACGCACAAGACAGACAGATAGAAGCTCCTGACGGAAGAGTCCTTGCTTACTTGTCCGAGCCAGCAATCCAGGAGACTTTTGGCATTCCAGTATACAACCGTACATCCTACCGCAGCAAACAAGATACACTCAAACTTTATCAAAGTCAGAAGGATCTATGTGCATCGAACATAAACAAAAATTGGTTATTAAAACCAAAGCCTACTGCAAGCAAGATGCCGAAAAAGTTGATCAGAACCCACTTCAAAGAAGAATATGGTGATATTGTTCTGCTACTTAACAAAATAGTAGGCAGTGCTCACGGTGCTCCTTTTGAAGAATGGATGTATTATTTTATTGATGAGATAATCACTGGAGTCAAAATGTTTAATTGGTCCAGGATGATCAGTGACAGCCTGCATGAACAGTTGGTCAACTTTGAACAGACCAAAGTTTTCCACATGAGCTCTTACATTGTATATTCGTTGGCAAGATACTACAAGTATCCCGGCTTGACATGCAAGGGCGTGGTCGGCAATGGCGAGGGGAAATTCAAAGTCTACGACTGCTATCCACAGCTGCAGCTGAAAGAGAAGCCCCACTTCCGGAGAGCTCACGATGCATTTTTAATGTATATCACCCGGCTTCTTCAAGGCGGAACACACCAGAGACTCTCGCATGAAGCCAAAAGCCTGATAAGCCGGTATGGATTCTGGTTTATTCAATATCCCAAGTTCACCTACATCAGAATCCAAGGATTTTCCGGAAATCCTTATAGGCTGCCTGTCTACCCGACAAATAGGATGGTGTTGTTGGAGGTGCTAAGGCAACTAGAAACGTACCAGAACATCCAAAGACCTAAGCAGAAAGCTGCCGTCACCTTCCCCTTTTTCATCGGCAACATGGAGGAGTCATGCCCGACAGCCCAAGCAGCAGAGGTTGCTCGACTGGAGATTCAACAGTATCCTTTTATATCATACAAAGCTAGGAGCAACTTCGATCCGTTCCATCACGTCAAAACTGTGGACGGAGAAAGATATAAACATCGGGTTGACCTAGAGGATTTTTGGGCCAACGCAGCCGATGAATTTGATGTGAGAAGAAGGTTATGGTCAAGGTTACCCCTGAGCATGGTAAGAGCGACAGAGCTTTTCAAAATACCTGACCAGCTGCAAGATGACGGGATATATGTGCAGCCAGGCTTCAAGGAAAATGAGCCGCTTCCACCTGTAAAATGGTTTGAGCCTGAGATGGGCGATCTAACCACCTTGATGCGCCCTGTTTTTAAATACTCTCAGTGGTGGATAGATCGCCAAGTAGAGGTCCTGAAGCAGAGAAATGTGCATTTTACTTATGAGTTGATGGGAGACACCGAGTCATGTTCTTCGAACGCCGGTGCATCTCATGCTGATGGACAAGCAGACGCTGCCAACTCCAAAAAGAGAAAAGAAGCCGATAAATCTGCAGTTCAAGACAAGGGTAAAGGGATAGATGAAGGTCCCTCGCGGAAGAAACACAAGTCCAAACCCCTTCAGTCGGCTACATCCCGGAACATAGAAGAGATGCTTGCCATGGATAGAGAATCCTGGGAAAATGCTATGTTACCTTCTCCAATTGAAAATATAGAGCCAATCCAAATAGAAGATGATAATCAACCCTCTCCGGCAAGCACAGAAATCTTGGAATCAGATAACAACACAGACATCGAGGATGGAGAATTCGAGGAAGGAATGATTTCCGCCCTCAAAGGCATTCAAGAGGACCCATCCGTCCAGGAGATCCAGGATATGCAGCTAGTCCAAGAAATTCAAAGTGTGCCGGAAATTCAAGAAGAACAGGAAGTACAGGACATGCCAGACGTCCAAAATCAAGAGGACATGATTGAACAGCCAACGGTACCTGAGTGGCTGAGGGAAAGATTGAAAAGAAAAGCGCCAGTGGAAGTCCCGGAGGAGGACAACGACGCAGATTTTCTTGCAAGATTAGAACAGACTGCCCCGAGGAAGAAGGCCAAAAAGTTCTCAACTATTCAAAGAGATGAAGCTGGAAATCGCACGGTGCAAATTGCAGTGCCTGCGGATGACAAGTTTCAAGACGAGATTGCTCCTGAAGAATATGTTATCACGACTGTCGACATGGGTCCGACATCAAAAGGGCAGGAAGTCGAAGACTTGGATAATTCAGTGGCCACCATCAAGGGCAGATTAGAAAAAGAAGTTGCCAAGAAGAAAGAGTACAAGAAAGAAATCCAACGCCTAAAAGACTACATCCAGCACTTGACAAAGCCACTAAACGAAGGTGAACAAGTGGCGCCTTTACCTCCGAATGCCTCACAGGAACCAGATGCAAATTTTGAAGAGGAATTGACAACAGCAAGGGAGGCTAAAGATTGGATGGTTGCAAGGAAAAAAGAGGCGTTGGTGTTTGCAAGAAAGTTGCCGCAAGTAAATGAGCAGGCTTCCTTCATACTTTCACGAGTTGCAGATCTTGCAGGGTCACGGAGCAGTCTCGAGGACATTCAGAGCAGGATCATCCCATACATCCGGGAACTAAAGGACATTTCAAAGCAAAGATTGATTGAGGACAAGGTTATTGAAGCCGGAGCAACATATGACTTCAACGGATGGTACTATGCCTTAATCTCAAGGAAGGGAGTTCTCGAAAAGGTGAAGCAGGATGGTGGTAGAATTGAAGAACAAGTAAGAGAAATTCAAAGTAAAATCTATGAGATGGCTGCAAATATGCTAAACAAGGAGATTGTCCGAAGGAAACACTTGCGGTCAAAGATTCTGAAAGAGCAAGTACAGAAAGTTTTCTCCACCACCGGGCCGATTATGAAGGAAGGCTTCACCAAAGTGTTCGAATTCATGGCCATTAGAGGTTCTTTCTTGTTGCAAGAGCCAATATGGACGACTGTGTTTGCAGAGTGTGCAGAGAACCTGGATTTGCTGGAGTACAACATTAGCGTGCTGCCCGACATTGCTATGGAGGAGGTCGACCTGATAGTGTCCAGGTTCGCCGAACGTGAGGCTGCACAAGTTGATAAGGATGACACTCCAGTTGTCTAGTGTTTTCTTCCAGTTAACTGATTGTGGTTTTGGAAACCCTAATTAGGGTTTAGTTCTGATTAATCTTGGCCATTGATCTTGAATCAATCTGGGCCGTTCTTTGTAATTTGAAAAACTATATAAACCCCCCCCCTCACTCTCTCATTTCTCATTAGAAATTGATTAGAAATTAGAGAATCAGATAAGGCTTAGAAGTTAGAGTTAGAGCAGATTTGAGATAGATTGTAGAAATAAAGAGAGAGTTGTATGAGATTGTTGTGAAAACACTACTTTAATAATGAAGTTCAAATGCATGAGGTGCCTTGAATACTTGATTGTTGAATAGTTGCATGGTCGCATATTTTCTTTCTCTCTTAGTAGATTTGAATTAAAATGTATGTTAGAAGAATGATTGATTGATAACGGAGATTAGTGGAACCGAGCTCATACTTTCTTTGGGTGGATGATTTCACTCAATGTGCAAAGTTAGACTGAGCTTTACTGTGGACGCTTAACTTCAGTTTTAATAATTGTTGTTCGATCTGATGGCAATTATTTATCACGTGAAAATCACAAGCACATTCCTAGAAGATTGCACTTGCTCTGCGTAGTTGTCGTTGAACGTGGCGAAACAGAGTATGGTTTATTTGGTTTCACTTAGTCTTCGTCTTCTCTTGAGTTCTTAGGAGTAGTATAGAGTCTCTAAACCCTAAATCTTTTTTTACTTTTTTTTATAAAATCAAAAAATCCAAAATGGTACTGCATTTATGTCTCTCCTTTTTCGAATAACTTGCAAAATCTTACTTGTGCCCACAACAAATCACATCTATACCACAGAGCCTATCCGCGTTCATCTTAAACATTGGAATTACCCTATGACCTCACTTGCAATCTTAGCATAGGAAGTAGTTTTTCAAGAGAGAATAGAGCGTCTGTGACACTTTGTTCTAAAATGTTTAGTGTGTCATAAAACACGCAACAACAGGCTGGCGTGGAATGGAAGACCGGCCTTCCATGCCCTTGGGCTTGATCAAGGAGGACAACCCACCTTCCATGCTCTCGCAGTACAAGGGCGACCAACCTTGAGATCGTGGTTTGCAAGTATTTCAATGAATTCCTAATAAGATTATTATGGAATCCATGTTGGAATGGCTATTGCCTTAATTAGATTTTGATGTGACTAATGTACATGGATATCATGATGTTTGCTAATGATTAGTAATCTATATATATATTTTTCATGGCTTATGATTTAATGTCAATATCTAGTGACTAATATTGTGTGTAGGATCTAAACCAAGATTTATCTTATAAAGGACAATTTAATTGGTAATTTCATTATTCTTAAATATATTGCATTTCTTATTTTGGTTGGAATTGTGGTTTTAGGGCAAAATATTGAGATATCCCAACTTGGGACATTACAAAAACAGGGCGTAGCATCTTATTCCTACTAGTTGCGTCTTTCCTTGTTGAATGACTGCCATACCTGATAGACAAGAGGCGTGGAAACTTTATTATGAAAAATATTGTTGGGAAGGTGGTGGATCTAGCCAACTGCATACCTATATGGAGGTACTAAGTCAAACAAGATTAGTAGCACAAAGAAAAGGTAGTCGTAGCTCTTTGAAAGTATTTCATTCCCAAATGGAATTGTAGCATGGATGAGGGGTGATGTGGCAAGCTAAAAGTGAATTTTGAGGACTCGTAATGCAAATAGGACTCCACAATCCCAAACACCTAGCATTTTAGTTGGTATTTAAGCCTTAGAAAAAGCATCACAACTTTATTGAATGCATTGTATGGAGTTGAAGGGAATTGCACCACTTTCGGAAGTGACGAGGGGAGTTGGGAAGTAGTATTATCTCAACCACACACCTTATTACCAAGAATATTTTATTAAGGAGTTGGAGTTGTTTGAGAGGCTAAGTTGTCGATTTGGGTACGGGTTTAGATACGGGTGTGGGTATGGGTATGATGGTAAGGCAATATATATATATATATATATATATATATATATATATATGTTGAAAGTTATAAATTATAAGAACAATGATGCTCATAATTGCCAATAAATGGAATACGACATAATTTTGACATAGTAATTTGTAAGAGTTCAATTCATGATCACTTCACAAGTACAGTAATTGATTCTCCTTAAAAAAATATAGTAGACAAAATAAAAACTCAAAGAAACCTGCATACCTTACTAGTTTCTTGGTCAATATTGATCATGACTTAGTGAAAAGTAGAATATTGCACTCAATGCAACATCATCAACAAACAAAATAGTCAATGTAAGTGGTATAGAAGTTAATGTTGTCTATGTAGCAGAGATCTTTGGTCAACATAGTTAGTATAGCAAAGCTCTTTGGTCAACACTATCAGATAACCACATTTAAGAAGAGTTAATCAAACAAGGGTCAATGTAGGTGTAGAGGGTCAATGTTGAAGAACTGGCGTGTTGATTCACAAATGATATCAAATTTACAATTTGGCCTAAACATTGTCTTTTTCCCCCTCCTAAAATAGTGCTGATCGAATGAGAGAGTAAATGATGGAATGATGCATTCATGAGGATCAATTAACGCTATCTACACACATTCAATTTGAAACAATAGCCCCAAAATTTTTTAAACATTGGTTATAAGTTCCCAGTCTACCAAGACAATATCAAATTTGTATTGGAATTCATTAGAAAACAATATCATATTTAGTGATGGTGTCATACTCCTTTCATACACCAATTTTGTAACTACTATTGTTTTTCTCTTCTTAGAATGTGGGGCTCTTGCTAGGTATGCCCAAGGTACTGCACAGGTGCTTCGGTTCTTTGTGGGTCCTTCATAGAAGAACCCACAGAGAACCTAGGCGCTTGGGTTCTTTTTGGGTCCTTCACAGAAGAACCCACAAAGAACCCAGGTGCCTAGGTTCTTTGTGGGTCCTTCACAAAAGAACCCACAGAGAACCAAAGCGCTTGGGTCGTACCCTAGCCCTACCCAAGGACGTATCCAAACTGAACCTGTACCCGAACTGTACCCGCACACATACCTGAGTCAAATATAAAGAACCCGATAACTTAGTTGAGAGGTATAAGGGGGAGTTGTGCAGCTCATTTTGGAGAGCTTAAGTTTGGTTTCAGTCTTCAGCCAGCTAATGTTATTTTATTATGAGAATTCCCAAAAGATTTAGCAGCATCTTTCCAGCTATATGTCAGAAAATATATTCAGTTGTCATTTTTTGATAATATTGTAAAGCTAAATTGATTTCCAGCTGTTGGAATGATGGATTTATATCCAGTTTCAGAACTGTATGATTGATATAATAGCAGAGTGATAATGTAATACATATGGTGATATTGAGAAAGTAATTTCAGTTGTGTTAATCCTAATTTAATTGTCATTTCATCAACACTTTCAAAGCACATAAATAATCAGTATATCCATTTTGAGCATCCATCAAACAATTGTCACAACTTCAAAAAGAATCTAGTCTAACCTGTTACACAAGATGTGCAAAACAATGATATGTTATACTAGCAGACTCCAAGGTCTTTGCAGCTAGGCATTCTTTATTTGATTGGGTAAAACATGTTATTCTATGGCAAGAAAATGACATTGCCATCCTTATCTCCATAGTTGTGAATACAGTAATCAGAATGAGTATCATATTGCCCATCTATTAGTTGCATTAGTTGCATCGAAAGAATAAAGATTTATGGCACAACACAGAGACTTCATTCTCATCAAGACAGTTCAATTATCAGCATCATGAAGCATTGCAGGTTAGAAAAGCATAAAGGAATCCCACAGCAGGAGTGTTATCCCTTAACAGAATCTTTGATATAGTTAATGAGCTAGTGTCTTTGTGCGTACAATGACATACATGTTTTTTAAACAATGACATAGTACGAGGAATATTTGGACAACTATAGGAAAATTAATTAAACTAGCCAGATTTTGGCAAGATTATATCAAGGCCAAGGAATAGGGTGCTATGATATTGATTTTGGATTATGTTCTTTTCCTTGTACGATGCAATCTTCATATATTAATATCCTTCCAAAGCCATGGTAATGTGCAAAAGATTAATGGGAATCAATTGTATTCAAGAAAAAGTAACACATTGCAAACCCTGGCAAAATTGTGGAAATGTGTTATGAACCGAAGCAAATACAAGAGTGAGAGTGCAAATGTTAATCAAAGTGACACATGGCAAGAATAATTTAAGAACTAGAAGTCATTCTACAAGAACTGTAAATTGAAAGATTATACTATGCAAAATCTCTGTACAAAATCTGTGAGGTTGGATCTATGACACAAGATGTCAATCTACGGTATTCAGTGTGTAATCTACAATCAATCTATCAAAGAATAGTTATAATAAATTAATATACAAGAATGGAAGAGGAAGGGATGTCTTGGAAGCTTTAAGAAGCATAACTACTTGCAATCTCTCAATATTTGTCTTCTATTTTCTCATTTTTTTGAAATATTGAATAACAGATGCACAGATAAGTATGACATTGTTGGAGCTCTGCAACATAAATAAAATGAGATAGAGCTATGTGGAATGCTCATGTGTTCTGGAAGAGTACTAAAGCTAGTGGCCAAATAGCATATGGCATGAAGTAACACCACAGTGTTGTAAGTTGATCAAAGTCAGAGATCTTCCTAGATCAAATTACCCCTCCTAAAAAAGCAGTAGTACCCATCATAGCAAGGTGCAGTAAAAGATGTGGAAAATTGTTTGCATCTTAAAGCTTCTATGAAGCATTTTCCTTGGGAAGATACTTGACCTGCCTTGATGATCTAGTGAAGAAGAATTTCTTGATTTTTGGTGCATATAACTCTTACATCAACCACGTGATCCAATTTTGCAAGAAGTGCTACAATCGGAACTAATCTCTACTAGCTGAAGTTCTTCCACAACATTTGGTAAGTCCAACAAAAGTAGAGAGTATCGGAGCAAAAACTCCATAAATTGCATACAAACCAAGATAAGCTGGAAGATTCAACTTGAAATCATTATCTACAGCTCTCTTAGTGATAATGTATGGGCTATAACAAAGAGGAAGAGGATGGATCTTGCAGTAGGCTCCTATGATTCTTTCCTTCTGTAAATAAAGCCAAACTCTATCACTAAACTAAAAGGTGTGATTGTAATTAGCATAAAATGACTTTATAATGTTTTGTTAGTTTGTGGAGTTGGACTATTTTATTCATTAGTTTGACGGCTCTACGTTAGTTTTTTAAGTTTAGCTGTAGTAGTTCCTAACCGCTTGTTCAAACCGATAACTATTGGCTCCCTTTTATATCAAATAGTCATAGTCAAGGAATGTGTCTTTTGGTTTGGGTTTTCCTAATCTACATGTATATACACTAAATTTTCTGAATAAAGCTTTTGTTGTGTTATATTTTGTTACTATATTTGGTACATATTACTAATTTCTATTATTGTATGAAATTTATAACAGTAAACATTGGCATCATTACTTGCATAAAGTTAGGTCAAATTAATAAATGACTAGCATTGGCCAACATTGTTGATGACTACACTAAACAACAAAATTAATGCCACTATGCCTGAACAAACATGAGAAACAATTAGAGTATAGTCAAGGGTAGACTGTTAAGTCAGACAACACCTATGATTGGTGGAAAAACAAGAATGAAGGAGGCTATGAGAAGCAATTGAATCCAAAATTTCAGTAGTCTCAAGTGAAAGCCAAAGCAAAGGTCAAAGTCAAAGCATAAGTTGGAGTTGTAGTTAGGCCACAACATCATAACATTCAACTGACTATGAATAATGGTCTACAATGTATGGAGGAAGAGTGGGTTGAGATTACCAAACATCTTCCCCTTCTAGAAGTACATGTGGATCTTACAGACCCAAGTTTGGTTTGAGGAATCAACAAAGCCTTCTCTATACAAGGAAAGTCTTCATCTTGAGATGGCGTTTGAGGACTTCTTCATAGATTGAAAGAGGGAAGCATATGAAAGCAATGTTCAAGGCATTGAAGAGTTGTTGATCAAAAAAGAAGCCAAAAGCATTGGGCAAAGGATTGGAGTGGAGAAAAGAAAACCTCAAGGAAATAAAAGTTTGTACAACATTAAAGTCTCCAAAAGAGGTAAGGATTCTCACTTGTCTAGGAGTGTCGAGAGAGCACAAAAATATCCAAATAAAAGCTTCCATAGGACAAGGTTTGAGTTGCTAAATTTGCATCAAGGACAAAACATGGTGATCCCACTAGTGAGCTTGGGAGTAGAGAGACAAAAGCTACCTATGTGCATAAAAGATGGATTTGAAATTCCAATGAGGCACTACAAAACTTGTGAAACCATTTGAGCAATTAGTTGCATTATATCAATCACCAAAGGGATTATGAACCGGGCTATATTTGGTACTGTAATAGGCCAGTCTAAATTGAGGAAGCTGAAATGAAAGAAGGAAAAGAATCAGGATGAAGAGACTTCGAGGAACGATACTTTGGAAGACCCAGAGAATACTTGGAAGAACAGCCTTGAGATGTTAAAGGTGGATTGGGAACTTATCAACAGACCAAAGGAGTAATGTTCTCTGCTGTGTCGGGTTCCTTTTTTGTTTTTTTCTTTGGTTTTGCTCGGGCCTGTGAGCTTGTTTCTTATAGGCCTGCATGCCATTTATGGTCTTTTTGTCTTTTGAGGTTGGAGTGCCTTTTTTGTTTCTTGCTCTGCTTGGACTGCTTGGCCTTTAGGCCTCTTGTTTATGCTTTAACTTTGTTATTTGGGATCAGGGCCCTTACCCTACTTATCTAATAAAAAACAAATGTGTCGAATGATCATTTCCAACCACCTTCAGAGGGGTGGAAATTGACGAGCAAATAAAGATTGAAACAACCAGTCAAAATACATGAAATAAATTATGGAAGGCGATCGAAGAAGAATTAAGATTACTCTAGCATGAGAATGGAATCATTGCCAAAATTTATAACACTTGGCAAGGGAAACATGACAAAATGAGAGCTCACAAATGAAGGATCAAGGAAGTATTGGTCAAATCGGAGAAAGAACCAACTAGTGGTAGATTGAGGAAAACATGTTTCAATGAAGGTCATATTCCTTCATTGTAAAAGAAAATAAAAATAGTGCCACCTTCATCATAGGAAAAAGTGTACAACAAAGCCATGGATATAGAAAGTAAGGATAAGATATCTTCATGCTCAAAAAAGAAAATTCATGAAGATAGTGACTTGGATGCTAGCAATGATAACAAACTATGATCAATGCAAGCATTACAATGATATATGCTCTATATGATGAAGGAACTAAAAGAAAACAAAGAATGCAACAAATAGCCTAAAGATTTATTGAGCATGGATTGTAGAGTAGAGGACCAAACCAATAATAATTGCTCTACAAAGATGTTTTGTGATATTTTTCAAATAAAAGGTAGAATGGAACTACTTTGTAAATGGTGTGGACCCAAAAGGCATGATGATGTTGGATGTTTGAAAACATCAATATGATTGATGTAGAGAGAAATAATAAAGTAATGGTTGTTACTCAAAGCCCAAGCAAAGAAGGTCGTGTATGTGAACCCACATATGAAAAACAAAAAAGACTATGAAGAGATGAGGTGGAGCATGCAATGGATGATGAACATCGGCACTCAAATATGCATTTAGGTATGATAACAAATCAATTGGAATCAAATTAATTTATTGCAAGGTAGGTACAACTATACACCATAAAAGAGGAGACATCACCATATGATACTCTATTTGTTTTGTTGCTATGCAAACATGTGGTGATATTCCTTTTGCTAAGTTGCCAATCCTAGTAGGGGATGAGTATGGGTTCAAGGTTCGGGTATATCGATACAACATTTATTTTTCTAGGTACAAGAATGGGTTCATATATATATATATATATATATATTAAAATTATAAAATCAATGATACTCATAATTGCCAATAAACAAAATATTTAAATACCTTATTTGCAAAAAAGAAAAAGATTCATCAATTTATAATTTAGTGACTTGTCAAATGTCAATACACAATGAAAATTACAATCAACATTTGATAATCTTCATAGTGCTCATCATCAAGAGCATCAAAGTCAACATTTGGTTCAATTTCATTCGAACCACAATGAGTTACAATGCCGCCTCCACTAGCCATGTCATATGTAGAAGTTGCATCATCTAAAGAGATTTTTGGCAAGATGTGCAACAATAACATAAAAGTCAACACATTCAAGAGTTAGATCTCGATTCCTTGTCAACCCTCATTCTAATCAAGTTTCTTATGTGACAAGAGATCCCAATAATTAGTTAGGGTCAAGGAGTGGAGGTGCTAGTGGGGTTGACGGGTAGTGCCCCTCGTGGGGGTTTTTGGGCAACGACCCTAGTAGAGTCAAGGGGCAAAGCCCCTCATTCCCCTAACACAACCCCAAATTAAGGCCTTTGAAACCACACAAACCTTTATGGTGTGCACCATTTTCACAATTTTATTACTTAAGGGTGAAACTAGGAATTCGTCACTTTGTTTATAAAAATGTTTTTTTTTAATTTGTTTCTTTCTGTTTTTTCTTTTGGGCAGCCATTGGGTTCCCTTGGGTTTGTTCGGATTTTCCCCAAGTTTGCCCAGGGTCTACATCAAGCACCTCAAGTTCCTTGTGGTTCCTTCACATAGAAGGGCCCATAGGGAGATCATGGTGCTCAAGGCGGACCCTAGGCAAACCTCGGGCTGTCCCAAACCCAAATTCGAACTTGACCTCGAACCGGATCCATATGAGTATAGGAGGTTTTGTCAAACCCTACAACATAGTTGAAAATGTACTAAGTTTTATGGTTACAACAATTGTTGAAATCAAAACTCAAAATTTGAAAATGGACATAGGTGTTTGGGGATGCTAGTATCTAAACATAAGAATCAAGAGTGTCAATGTCCTGGTGGACTCAATTGCTCAAAATTTCAAAGTTGGTTGGGTGAGTTCCGTAGGGACACTAATCTATAAATGCGAAAAAGTCTTAATTCCCAAGCCCCTTTGTGCATTAGGCCTCATTTTTCCCATCACATATAATTGATATGAGAAATCTTCATATGAGTCTTCCTTGGTCAAATTTGTCTAAATGTTGTTCCTCATCATCCCCATGTTCATAACAGTTGTTGGAGGTTGCAAAAATCCAAAAAAGTTCCAAGTCTAGAAAGGTTTTAGTCTTTTTCCTCAATTTTTGCAAAGTTGCAAAGTTTTAGTTGACTTCCAAACTTCTTTCCTTTGACCAACCTCTTGTCGTGATTGTCGGTCTCACATTGTAGTTTGGTGAGGTCTATCGAGTCCCTTCCTCCCCTCATTCCCTTCATTCCATCAATTTGCAAGTTTTCGATGGACATCCACACTTCTTTCGTCTCCTTTCCATGTCCCAATCTCTCGTCCTCTTCTTTATTCTTGTATTCTCTTGTTCTTGACTTTTAGTCAAGTTTCATGTGCTTTGTGGACTTGCAGGGTTCGTCCAAATTTCTTCCCATTCCCTTCCACCTTCCAACCATTAGCGCTTCTTCACTCTCATTTGTCGCAACCTCTGATCGCTTCCTTGTTTTCCTTTTGTGGACTTGCAGGGTTCATCCAAATTTTTCTAAGCCTTGTCCATCTCCAGATCTTCCAATCTCCCATCCTTCTTTGTATTCTTGTAGTCTTCTAGTCCCTCTAGTTTGCAAACTTGTGGAGTTCTGATGGACTTATTTTGTTTCCCCTCCACCTCCTAACATCTAGACCTTCGGTTCCCTAATCATTTCCCACATTCCTTCCAACCCCTTTATTGTGGAATCTTGTTGCACTTCTAGATCTCTAGAATTCTTTAGTTCTACCTCCACTTCCAACTGCCAATTTTGCATGTGTTCCTACAAAGTTTTTGAATGCTTATGCCTCTTGTTTCCTCCTATCATGTGGAGTTCTTTTAGACTAGGGATGTTCTTAATTCTGGTTCTACATCTTTCCCCCCATGTTTTCTTGCATCTTTGACTCACTCATTTCAATCCATTTGTAGTATTTCAATGGAATTTTGGACTTTCATCCCATGTCTAGTTCTCACCTCCATTCTTGTATTGAAACCCTACACCTCCTCTCCTTACATTTTTCCCCACATTCCCTCTGATCATTTTCTTGTAAACTTTTAGTGGACTTTTAAACTTCCATTCCAATGTCTCGTCTTAACCTCTAGTTTTACAACAAGGTCCTACATTTCTCCCAAAGCGCTTCATTTGCTTAATTTGTTCTTTTGTGAAGTTTCAATGGATTTCCAAACTTCCATTGTAATGTCCTATCATGACCTCCCATTTGATATCAAATTCCCTCATTTCCTCTTGTTTACCTCCACCACTCCCCATATCTTTCGAGGATGCCATTAATGATTAGATTTGACTCTTGCAACTACTCCATGAGAATTTTCGTACCTAAACACCATTGTTCATCTCAAAGGCACAGATTCACATTCAATTTCAATTGTGGAAGGTGAAGATGGCCATGTGGTCATTAATGGGGTGATTGAGTTCTAGCTCCTAATGGTCCTCACACCTATTTCAAACTAACCATCCAATAGATTTCTTGGGATTTTTCCTATCTCACACATTGCATTTATGATCTCTTATTCTTAGTTGAATTCTCAGAAGCAATTGAATGACCAAGCAAAGTGCTATATATACTAGTCTATTTTCTAGACAAAAGGTTGGTAGTTTTTGTATTTCCACACAACTGCAAGTATTGAGGATTGTCTAGGGTTACAACTTCTACAAGTCTAGTCACACCTTTAGAGCAACATGTTTTGTAAATCACAAAGAGGTAATTGTATTGTTAATTGATGTTTGTAATCAAATGTCTCCTTGGCCATTTGTAGATCTTCAGGGAAACTTCTATGTGATGAATTATGATAGGTATTGCAACATAAGGTTTCTACTTGCCATATTTGTTGGTATAAGTGTAATAGACACTTGATGAATGTTGCATTATTCAAAGTAATTTCCATCTTTGAAATGGTCTCTTCTTTATTGCATATGGATTTATGGAGTATGGAGAGGGATTATCATGTTCAATTGTTTGATATCATATCTTTGGTGTATGTATATGCATAGCTCATATTCTGTTATGATTTCAATATGTTGTTTCCCTTGGTAAACTAGGATTCTATAACCCAATAAATAAGGTAC
>VDFB02235580.1:0-15052 GCA_007258455.2 Sequoia sempervirens | reverse complement strand
ATGAAGCTTGGAGACGGTGGATTTAAGGACAATTCATGTGGCATGAATTTTTATTAGGGGGAGTGTATGGTGCAGGGGCACCTCAGCACCTAGTTACAAATTCCTATATTTAGTAGTTAAATGCTATCCCACATTAAAATGAGTCATCAAATTTCATTTGTAAGCCTAAAAGGAAATTATATGAAATTTTATGTAATGGGGTCATTAAGATTGATTCATAAAGTTTCAAATTTATGAGTTGCATTAAGCAACAAATTTGTAATCTCAATGGTTACATGCTTTTAAAAGTTTGTTGTTTAGTGGTTAGTGGTGTTGGTTAGTTTGATAAGGTATAGAAATACTATGTAAAGCCTTGAGAGGCTTGACTTGTGGTTGTTGAAGCCAAGAGAATGAAATAAACTTTGAAAATACTCTATTTTCTTATTTTTTTCACTGATTTTTCAGTGTTCCCTAACTATGTGCAGGCCATACAAGCTTCTTTGGAATTTATTTCTTACTTGAATTTGTAGAAAAGTGTTATAGTTTGTATTTGGTGTTTTTATAGGGATTGATTCAACCTTTTAAGGCTTGAAATCATCAAAACCCTCATATCGAGTTCTTGTACAGTTTTAAGGTTTTGTGGTAGACTTGATGGCATAACCATCATCCCACCTATTGTTTTCAATTGTAACTTAGTGGGATGATGTTGTAGAATGTAGGGGATGATATTTAGGAAGCAAGAGGTGTGAAAGAAAGATTCATTGGCTGGAAGGATGAAGGAAGAGGGAGGAAATGTGCATTTTTCCCTTAGAAAATGATGGATCAGACCTATGGAATGGTGAAGGAACAAAGCTAGAGTCAAGGTGATTGTTCCTTAAGCATAAGTGGACCTATTTAAAGGTTTCTAAGCAGTTGGTTTGGTCAGGAGTGGCTGGGAAGGTGAAGATACAATAAGAGTGTCCTAAAACCCTAGTTATTTAGGCTACAAGGAGGGTTTTAGCATTGGAGGTTTACTTGAGCATTTGAGGTCATGAGACCTGGAAAATATTTGGTTTGGGAACCTAATCCAAGACTTTTTTTGGTTTAGAAGGTCCGGGGTGGAGATCTAAAGGTAGACCCTTTGGAAAAATGGCCTAATTTGAGGCCTAAAACAGTGAAAAACCTAAATTTGAGATGTTTGGTCTGAAGAAGTTGTGCTTGGTTTTATAGTATGTTGTATACCACTGAAATGGGTATTTTATTCCATGAATGGTTTCCTAGGTGTTTTGGAAAAGTCTGGTCAAAGGTCTGAAAACAGGGTTCCCACTACTACAAGGAAAGCTAGTGTCAAATGGTGAGTTTTGGAGATTTCATTGAATCTGTCTTGGAGATTATTTTCAGTCGATTCAATTTTCATTATATGCATGTTGAGGACCTTTGTAAGGATCTTGGTGGATTTTTTTTGTTTTTTGATAGATTGAGGAGTTGAAACCCTTGAGGGTGAGTTGTATGAATGCAATGTAAAGAAGAGTACTTTGGTTTAGAATTGAAGTTTCTATTATTGTGATTGATCTTTGATCCACATCACCATGTAATTTGAATATCTCTTTGAAAAATACTTTTGCTATTTGTGGAGCTCGATACTCAGTGGATATTGCAAAGAAGTGAGCGTACTTGGTGAGTTGATCCACTACTACATAAATGAAATCCTTCCCTTGAACTTTAGGCAATCCTATTATGAAGTCCATCGACATGCTTTCCCATTTTATTTGGAATGGGTAAAGGTTGTAGAAGTCCTACTAGATGGATTTGCTAAGTTTTGTTTCTTTGACAAGGCATGCATTCTTGTACATGCTTTAGTTAGGGCATATTTCTTGAGACCTTTCCAAGATTACCTCTCCCACACCTATTTGTAAGTTTTATAGTACCATTGGTGGCTCGCTAAGGGATTGTCGTGGTATTTCTTAAGGATTTTTTCCTTAATTTTTGAGTTGGGCACAAGGAATATCCTATTTTTATATAGGATACGCTCTTCTACTACTTTGTACTCTTCATTGGGTTAATTTCCTTCAAGGGTGCTATTAGCTTAGGTGTCTTTGAAATATTTTGCAATGATATCATTCTTCCAATCCATGACTGTGCTTTTTAGGGTGTTCAAATAGGGCCATCTTGATAAAGCATCTGCTACAACATTATTTGTCCCTTTCACATACTCAATATCAAAATTGCAAGCTTGTATTTTTCTTACCCACTTCTACTATCTGTCATTTAGGTCCTTTTGATTCATAAATCACCTCATGCTATTGTGATCAGTCTTAACATTGAATTTATTGCAAACCAAATATTTTCAAAACTTTTCTAAGGCGTGCATGATAGCTAGCATCTCTTTATCATAAATTGAGTAGTTTCTTCTAGTCTCGATGAGCTTGCAACTTTCAAATGCAATGGGATGCTTATTTTGGATAAGGACTGCTCTAATTCCTTCCTCGAATGCATCACACTACAGTTTGAAGGGTAGTGTGAAATCATGGATAGCTAAAATAGGGCACAAGCTCATTGCTTCCTTTAGTATTTTGAAGCCTGTTGAGACATTTCACTTCGTACAAATGCTCCCTTTTTGGTCAAGTTTGTGAGTTGGGTGGAAATTTTGGAGAATCCTTTTACAAAATGTCTATAGTAACTGCATAGTCCCACGAAGCCCCTTAGTTGTGTTAGGGTTTTGGGTTTTGGCCATTCCTTAATGGATATAATTTTTTATTCATCTACACTTACCCCTTGCACATTGATCATGTGACCCAGGTAAAGGATATCATCTAGGTCAAACTTGTATTTTGAAGCTTTAGCATACAAGAATTCTTGTTCCAAAATGTTTAGGATTTCCTCAATGTGTTTGAGATGTTCTTCCCATGTCCTTTTGTAGATAATAATGTCATCAAAAAATAGGAATAGGAACTTTCTTATTTGTTTTTTGAATATATGATTCATACATGACTGAAATGTTGATGGGAATTTATTAGTCCAAAAGGTAGGACTAAGAACTCAAAGTGCCCATAATGACATCGAAAGGTGGTTTTAGGAATGTCTTCTTTTCTCATCCTTATGTGACGATACCTTGATCACAAATCAATTTTGGAGAAGTATCTGGATCCCTGGAGTTTGTCAGTTAAATCATCAATTCTTGGTATAGGGTAACAGTTCTTGATTGTTTTCTTATTTAAATCCCTATAGTCTATACACATTCTCATACCAGTACCATCCTTTTTCTTGACTAGTACTACAAATGATGTGAAGGGACTGGAACTAGGTTGAATATGATCCATTTCTAGCAATTCCTTAATAGTTTTTTCAATCTCTTGAATTTTTGGCAGTGTCAGTAGGGTGTGGTGATTACAAGTTTCCCCCCCTCTTCCAATTCTATTGTGTGCTCAAATCCTCTTTTTGGGGGTAGCCTTGGGGAAATATCATCAAATACTTTATTATATTCACTCAAAATTGGTTGGATGTCAATGTGAATTGTTTTTCCATGTGAGGAGGTCTTGTCAAGGACCATACATTGTGCATCCCATTCTCTGTGCCCATGTCTAAAAATCCTTTCCATTCTTTTGTAGGAGATTACAATTGGGGATCCATTGGGTAACCCTTTCAAGGTGACTTCTTGTCCCTCATGTTGGGAGTTCAAACATGAAGCATCCTAGGGATTATATCCAAGGAGTGCCTAATATTACATTAACATCTAATGGCACCACATAGAAATATTCTTTAATGGGGTGTTTCCCTAAGGTCATTTCTAGTTGGGGAACTAATTTAGTACATTGAACCATAGCTCCCGTAGCAGTGGCTGCTCTAAATCCCTTAAAGTTCATGGTTTCCAACTTCATTTCTGCAACTAGTCTCTCATAAATAAAATTGTGGGATGCCCCACTATCCACGAGAGTGATAACCCTCTACCCTTTGAGGGTGCTTTTAATTTGGAATGGGCAATGCTTGGAAGTTTGAGAGATGGTGGCTAAAGTTACATGCTCTTCATCTTCATACCTTGCTTTCTTGCTAGGATTCTCTTTGACTTCCTCTTCAGTGGAACTGCTTCTATCTTATGGACACAACCCCCCTTTCCACATATGTGTCCACGTTCTCATGATTCTTTACACTTGAAGCACAAATTCCTCATTTTTAGGTCATCACATTGTTGACATACATGACCATGTTCCCATTTCTCATTACAATGAAAGCATGGTCTTCCTCAGAGTTACTTCTTATGCCTTTCATCTTTATGAGGGTACTTGGAGTGTGTTTTAAAGCTCTTGGGCTTGTCTTTTGATGGGGTATTCTCAAATTTCATTGCCTTTTGAATTGCCTCTTCTAGGTTGGTTGGGTCTAGGGAAATTAATATGCTCCTAGTTGATTCTTTCAATCCCTCCATAAATAAGTAGGTGAGTCTTCTTTGAGAGATCTTGGGTACCATGATGACCAAATATTGGAATTCAATGGAAAACTCTTCCACTGTTCCTTGCTTCCTAAGTTGAGTTAATTCTTTGAAATACCATTTTGGATGCTTTTGATCGAACCTTTTGATGACCTTGGGTAATAAGGCCATGGTGCCACCACTTGTGGGCTATTCTTGTCAAATGGAGCACTGCAAACTTTATGGAATTTTCCTTTGTCATGGGGCTTAGTGAAAGATAAGTGTCTAATTTTTGGACCCATGAATGTGTTGTGAATTTACCCATTCCATCAAAACTAGGAAGGGTCATCTTTCTCAGCCTTTCCTTTAGGTCTTTTTCGTGTTGCCTTTTCATTCCTTAGTAAGGGAAACTCTCATTTTGGCATCACAATAATCCTTAAAAGAGATATTTCTCCTAAATTTGGGGTCAATTCTATGGCATGATTCCACAATCCCTTCAACATTATCCCTCGGGGGTTCATTTGCTTCTCCCTCTTCCACGTGTTCCTCCTAGGTAGGAAGGGAGGTATTGTTGGCCTAGGGTTGGGTACCCTTGGGGAGATATTATTATTCTCGAAGTGATTAGAGTTAGTTTCTCTTCCTTCATTGCTGCTCATATTTTGAATGGCTTGAAGGAGAAGTTGGGTGGTTCTTTCATTCCTCTCATTTTGTTCCATGAGGGCTTGAGTGGTTTGTTCCATGAGAGATTGAGTGTTTTGTTCCATGAAGGTTCTCAACTCATTGCACTCATTTCTCCGCCTATGGTGTTGCTTGGTGCAAGCTTTCTTCTTTTTCTTTCTAAAGCTCTTTGAGCCCTTTGGCTATTTTGCATTAACTGTACCTTTCACAGGATGGAAGGAAGATTCTTTCATACCAATTGTAATATCCCTTTCCTCATTTGTCCTAGAATTTTCCCATTGATCACAAATTGCAAAAAATTAGGGTTAGGGGTTCATCTTACCAAATAAATATGTCTTTAATGATGAAATCTTGGATTTGAATCCTGCAACCACCACATGAACAATATATATATGCTTACTTATTAGAGTTGGCAATTACATCACATCCATAGATTATCAATAATGCAAGCATATTAGGATTTGGGAGAATGGATGTGATGGGTCCAATCGAAGCTATTTCTACACCAATTCTAAGAGGATGTCTACCATAGCCCTCTTACATGGTGGCTTGTATCTGCTTTCCCCATCAATTTCTTGAAACCCCCTAAAGACACTTGCCATCTTGTGGAATTGAGCAGAGTCATAAGTGGGTTACTTGGCTCTCTATGTAAGTGCCCTCTGGTCCTCAGAGCCATTACAATCAACTCTAGAATGACCTACTTACTTAGCCTTGTTTACCCATTATAAATTTTAATATAAAGGCTAACACAAGATTATATAGAGACAATGAATTCTTAGATTGGTTATTTACACAATAGATATTGGAGTTAGTGATTATTGGAAAAATATATTTTCTTTGTCAAATCCCAATAATTATTGGGCTAGAAACACATCCTCAAGAAGGTGAGGCTATACAATTTACAAGGTTTTTTCTAGGATCTTATGGAGTTTAGCAAAAAATAAATATTTCAATAATGAAAAACATGAGAATTTTAGAGTTTTACAAACATGTGTGAAGGGGTATGGTTTTAGAAATGTGTAGGATCAACAAATAAAAAATAGAGTTTGATAAACCTACACACAATAGTGTTTTTAAAATGGAAAGATGAATGAACTCACAACAAACAAGGAAAGTTAACTAGAAGATTTCATGGAAAAAAAAAGACACTTAATAGAAGAAAATACATCATTATCACTGTATCTAACACAATAAAAGATTCAATAATAATTTCATAAAAAACATAGGAAACTAAAATAAAATTATTGATTTCTTTGGAATCCAAAATTTTAAAATCTTCTATTCTTCAAGTATCCTTTATAATCATTTGTCATGGGTTCAATACCTTTTACAAACATTAGAATTTTAATTTTATAGAGAAAATTTCCCTTTATCTTACAAGTGATTTTGAAATAATTAATCTCCATACACATTCATTGGTGTAAATCTGGTGGGTGCAAGAGTGACATAAAAAAATTCTAGCACTTATATTTTTTTGTTGGGATCTAGGGGTTTGCATGCCATATGAGATAGTTCTACCAAAAGAGATCAAGGAATTGAGGAAGTTGGGTGCATAGATGTAAGGTATATGAGGAACCAAGAGTTTGCAAATCTAAGGGAAAAGAAAAGTTGGGGCTTGGGAGCTTGCGGATCAAGATACTTGTATACTGATTTTTCAAGGGGGGGAGATAGTATGAAAAACTTTAAAGGTTTTAAATTCAGATGAGAGTTTATGTTGAGGGAGATCAAGCCTTCAAAACCATAGCCACTAGCTTTTACTTAGAGACCAATTGATATGAAAATTATATCAGACTAGTGGGGTTTGGGGTTCTAGGATATTACATGCAAGTAAAAAATGGGGTGAGAAACTCTAAAAATATATGGGTGACTTTGAAAGAGGAAAAAATATTAGGGTTTAGAGATCAATAATCCTAGATACTTATTATATTTTCAGTCATAAAGGTAAAGAAAGTTCTACAAACTTGTAACACTCCAAATATTAGTGTCTGGTGAAAATAAGTCCTTTAGGATTGTTTTAAAGGGGGGAGGGAAAATCTAAAAAATCAAGGGGAAAATGGATCAATAAAATGAGGATTGGGATGTACACTTCCCAAGGAAATGAACTTTGAAGGTGGGAAATCCAATATGAAGAGGCTCATAAACCTCTAGAGTTGGGACTCTAAGGAATCAAGAATCCAAGAACTTGAAGGAAAGGTAGCCAAGTAGAGAAAGAATAAAAACCAAACCAAAACTAGAGATTGACCTAAACGTTCTCATACTTAGGAAAATGATATTTCTATATTTAAGGCCATGTCAAGATTGTGATGGGAAGCAACACATAACACTTAGAGAAAAATTGACCTAGTGGGTGCAAGAATGAGTGCTAATTCATTATCTTGTAAGGGAGAAAGGATCAAAACTTGGTGATACCTAAAACCATAGAGCAAGTGGAAGTGAATTTTTTGAACACATCTAGAATTAGGGTTTGAAATTCCATTATAAAACATCTTTTTGGAATAGTGTATATTTTTCATGAAAGGATAACAAAAGAATAGACTTGAACTTCAAGCTTGACAATTAGGTCATACAAAGTTAACTAGATCTTTAAAGGTTTAGATTTGAATGATTTAAAAATTACGAAGAGTTAGAGTTTAAAAGAATAGGGTAAATAGTGATGATGCAAACAAGCAAGCGAGTAAGAAAAAACCAACTCAAATATGTTAACACTTAGAATTTTTTGACATTTTAACACTCAATAAAATGACAAGAAAATAAAAATTTGGTTTTTTGGGGAAATTACTCTATGAAACATTCTAACTTAGGGAATGTAAAAAGTTTATTTTTTATTAAGGTAAGAAAAGGGGACAACAATTGGCTCTAACTAGGTACAAGGACCTTGTGGATGTAGTAGGGACCTAGAATATCTAGAAATGACTAGTGTTTTATCCACTGGGCCATAGAGTCCTAGCTTACAAAGGGGTTTGACTAAAAGAACTGATAGAGAGACACAAAATAATACAAATAATAAAACTAAAAGAAAGGGGAAAAAACCTAATCACCTAATATACAATATGGGGGTCAAACCATTTTATTGTTTGAATAGCTCAAAGCATTGCCCATTATGAGATAATGGCAATTGAGTACCATCAATATATGTCAAGAGGTAATTGGTGTCATCAAAAACTCATTAGATCCAAAATGAACCCATCCAAAGAGAACCAAACTTTATATGGATGCCTCTTGGTTCTCTTCTCTTATCCCATCAAGAAACTAGGTCACCAACTATAAATACCCTTTTCTTAGCTCTTTTATAAAATATTTTTTTAGCTCTATCTTGATGTTAGATAAGCTATCTACTATTATTTTTCTTTGATCCTATATTTTATAGATCTTTTATAAAATAGAGTCTTTGAGTTGTTCATATTCGATAATCCTTTCCAATTGAATTATAGAAATATCCAAAGGTGTGAGGATCTTACTACCAATTTTATAAACACGAATAAAATGGGACATACCAATAAACCCTTTTGGTAGGACTCTATTTTTCTAGAGTGCATCAAAGAGATATTTATGCCAAGTTTTATGGTTATCATCAATAATCTTGTAGACAATAGTTGAGGTTCTTGTTTCTTGACTTAGCTTGACCATCACCTTGTAGAACTAGTAATTTGATGATGAGATAATATGATTCCATACTTATATCAAAACATAGATATCTTCAAGGAGGAGAAATTTTAAGCATTATCAATTATTATTTTAAGGAACATTGAATCTTACCAATATGTTTTCTTTAATAAAATTATAAACTAATTAATATGTAGTTTTTTATAAGAATCATTGTGGTTAATGTTGGAGTGTGGGTTAAGTGTTCCTATGAAATATAGACCCCATTGTTGGAATGGTTGTTCAATTATAATAGGCCTCAAATTAAGGCATCAAGATTAGGTCTTCTAAAAAATTATGGACATGTCTTACATTTTAAGAATCCTTAAACATGAAAGGCTAATAATAACTATTTCTCAAATTTTAAACTCAAACATAGAAGAACAAAAGTTCCCAACATATTCCTCATTATAAAAACATTATAGTAAGTTCAATTGTTATTCTTTGTCCACATAGCATGAGAAGGTGCCATATATCCTTTTCTTGTACAATTTATTTTCCTAAATATTTGTGTAGTCACTTTTAGTTGAATGGTTATTTATCTTTAACAAAAACATACATTTGATTCCTCTTCTTTCTTATTTTATGATATGATATTGCATAAGTCTTGTCCTCTTACCAATTGCGTGGGTTTAAAATCTATGTCATTCTTGTACCTTAGAAATCCAAGTACTTATTTTATTTAACCCAATTCCCTACTAAGTAAGGATAATTTTCACCATTATATTAAACACATACACACGTGAATGCGATTTCAAGATATAAAATATGAACTGGTTAATTACTTTGATAATAAAAAAGGGCATTTTTTCAATCAAAGAATAGTTTCTTCATGCTTCTTTAAATGATTTACCATGATATACACAAGGGACTCAGTTCATTTTATTTGAAGTAGTATGGATGACATGATGTTATTAATAATGAAATCTTTTAGAAAGCTAGGCAAACCTATAATAGGGGCATTGGCTATGACAAATTTAATACCATGAAATGATTGTTTACCTTGATCACTTAATTTAAAAACTACCTTATCCTTCACCATATATGTGATGTGGTTTGGTAGCTCTAAGAAAATAGGTACAAGTTGGCATAGGAAGTTAACTTTCCCAAAGAAATATCTTACTCTAGGTTTTCTTATCGTCAATGTAGGTTGTTAGATAGCTTTGACCCAATTTGGATCAATTAGTATCCATTCTTTTAAGATGATATGGCTTAATAGTTTCCCTCTATGACACCAAAGCTATATTTCTTTAGGTTAAGTGAGATTCCTTCTTGGTGGTGTCCATAGCAAACAACTTTTGAGTGGTCAATGTGATCTTCGCTATTTTTAAATAATAAAATTAGATCATTTAGGTACACAACAATAGTTTTATTTTTTAGGTCACCAAATAGAAAATTCATAGCCCTTTGAAACATGAAATCAACATTTATCAAACCAAATGGAATTATTTTGTATGCAAAATTTCCTAGGGTGTGATGAAAGTAGTTTAATGCTAATCTTCTTAGGAAACACCAATATAACTATATATGAAGAAATTATCTAGCATTGACATCATTTTAGATCTATTTGGAGCACATGATTCATAACCAAAAAATAGATAATTATCCTTCAAAAAGGATTAACTAAGGTTATGAAAATCTATACATATACAAATTTCACCATCCTTCTTTCTTACATGGGTACAATATTATATTTCCAAGTGGAATGGTAAATGGAATAAACAATCCTCACCTTGAGCATTTTATCTATTTATTCAAAAATCATGCTTGCTACTTTTGGATTGTATTACCTTTTTTTTCCTAAAAGGTGTCATGACTAATTTAAGAGTTATTTGATGTTGAAATCCTCCAAACATAATTTTTTTAGTTCATTATAACACCACACAAACATATCTTTATACCCAATTAACAATGGGATATAATTTTCTTATTTATTTGGGTATGCAACATTTTCCTATACATATCCATTTGGGTTTTTGTTTTAAGCCAATATTGACTCTTTCATATTTTGAAGAATTGTTTGTTTCTCTTGGTCCTTTATTTATCTATCATACTTGTTAAACATTTTTTCCAATGAAACCAAACCTTTAGGCAAGTTATTTCCTTTAAGCTATATGGCCTATATAACCTCTAAAATTTCTTTATTTCTATTTGCACAAGAATCACATATGAATTCTAAAAAAAGGGAATCACTTCTTTCAAAGTATACATTCATAAATTCCCTACATTTTAAAGAAATTTTATGATTTTTTTATCATTTTCAAAAATAATTTGATGGTTTGTATTATGTAGAATGTTATGCTTATATATCAATCCAATTCTATATGAATCCTTTCCAAAATCAGTGTGTGGGGGGAGGAGAGAAGAAAAAACATCAAAACAATTTACTTTAGTATCTTGATCTTTAGGGATGACCACAATGGAATAAACATTGAAATATTCAATGCTATCCCATGCTTTATTCTAGTAGTGTCTCAGTTTGTCATTCTTCAATTGATTTTTTTTTATTTATAAAAAAATAGACAATAAACTCAACATCACTTAGGACCTTGGATTTTTCTTTTTGTGCAAAGTTCTTAAACCCAAAGCAATGGTTCACATATTGTTTTATTAATCATATTTTTAAATTATAATTTATAAGTTGTTGGAAATGTATTGGCTTTGAGAGAAATCAACATAATTATTTCTCTTGATTTTGATATAAATTCTTGTTGCAAGATGGTGTGTCCCTTGGTCTTCCTTGTCTAGCAGCACTTGGGTTTGTGACATGGTCTAACCGCCTCCTGAGGATCTTAATGACACTTGTATCAAGCATTGACAGTCGACCTTTTGGTGCAACGACAAGGCCAACAATTAGTATCAAAGTTGGTCATAGGTTCAAACCCCTCACTTGTGCTAGGGGGATTGTTGCAAGATGGTGTGTCCCTTGGTCTTCCTTTAGCATAGTGCTTGGGTTTGTGACATGGTCTAACCACCTCCTATGGATCTTAACTAACACTTGTATTGGGCATTGATAGGGTCGCATTTTGTTGCGACAAGGCCAACAATTCCATCATATTCCATTATCCATAATTCAAAGGAAATGTATGGACAAGTAGCCTCAAGTATTCACTTTCTTCTTTGGTCGTCAAAATGTAAGCCATAGGCCTAGTCTCTTCATAAAGAATTTAAGTACTGTGTACTTATATTTAGGCTTAGGATTTAAGTGAACATTTTTTCTATTAATTAGAATTAATGCATGTGATTAATCCATTTGTATTTCATCCCCCAGGTCTCTAAAATATATTCTACAAAAAAGCTTGTCATAGCTAGTGAGATGTCAACAACTAAAATGGTTAGCTTTATTCTCTTCCAAGGATATGTGACAAGAGAAACTTGACTGTCCTTGATATTATCAGCCAAGGGGACTTGCTTAGATTTCATGGAGTAACAGTTTCCTTAAGCGTTTGATTAAAGAGAAGCCAAATGCAATGGTAACTTTTGTGTTGCCATAGGAACAAAAATCTATAATACAAATGCTTAGTTTAAACCCAAATATATATAAGGAAACATAAAATGGGTTTGGTTTATCATTCACATTAGCACATAGTTGGGGTTCAATAAAAGGAGGTGACAAAGAGGGATCTACTCGATACAAGGGTCAAATTGGTTTGTAATATTTACATAATTTAGAGAGAGAATACTTGGACCACTTTTAATATATTGTACCAATCTCTTTATTTGTTTGGGATTTAACTTTATATATTCTATTTGAGAGATCTAAATTTTAATTTTCTTACAACGATCAATGATCAACAATATACACAATATTTTTTTAATATGGAGTGCTTGGTTGAATACTTGAATTTGGTTTAGTTTCATTAGCTAAGACGTAGAGTTAGATGGCTGAGAAGCAAAGGTATTCTTCCTCGTAAGGATGTAATTAAGTGATATTTATACCCCTTTGGACCATGGAGTGGTGGCCTCTTTATTTTCAATAGTACCTTCAATTTAATTTTCCAATAAAAACATCCTCCCCATGATTAAATTCATACCCCAATAATTTGATAGTAAATTTTCCATGTATTTCTAAATTTCTTCTAAAGTAATAAAATCTTCAACTACCTCTTTGCTTATGGTCATTTACATGAATCTATTCATTTTAAGGCATGAGGCCCTATAATGACATATTGTTAAGGTGGAAATCATACATAACATTGTTTGCACAACCATTAGTAGATGGTACTTCAATGGATAGCCTTTGTATAGGATGTAATAATAATAAAATCATATTACTGTTATTAAAAGGAACATGATTCCTTCTTGGAATGTCGATACAAAGGATGTTGTTGCTATTGTATTTAAGGAATTTGATTTTTCAATATAATCAAATCATCTACTAACTTTTGAATCATGGGATCTATTAAAGAGGACGGAGAAATGGTAGATGTTTTTGTTTTACCTTTTTGTTGTTTTCTTTTCCATATACCAACAATTAGAAGATACTCTTCTATTTATATGGCCATGGTCTATGCAAAATTGAGATCAACAACCTTACCTCTCCTCAAATGAAAGCTTACATTAGGTGGCTAAGAGTTTCTACATTTCCTTCTTCATTTGTGTCAACTGAGCCAACAACAAATGTTCATCTTCTACACTTTTAAATCTCTTCAAATTTTCTCTTTCGTTCAAGTTTTTAATAGAACCAATATGCAATTGATATAATCACTCTACTGTAGCATCTATTAATGATTAAAAAAAAATGAATTTCCATGTCTTCATGCTACACTCCCATAACCCTACACATAACAAAGAATGCATTGATATGATATCTATATTGACTTTCCCATCCCCTCTAAATTTAGGTACACTCTTAATTTATGGAAATTCTTTTGAGATCTATGAGGGAGCTCATGGATGTGGTTTCCAAGGGCCACAAGACCAATAGTCTCAACCCAAGGTAAAAGTGTTTGTTGAGACACGTTCTAGTTATGGGTTTGTTAAAAATATATAATAAGATGCAAGGTAGTGTCATGTAAGTTAAGAGATTTGCTAAGAGGATAGTTACCAAAATATTTTGTAGGATAAAAAGGTATACTTGTTAATTTGGAATTGCTATGAACACTTGTAGGGCATAAGGAGAAATTTGGCCCTTCCAAAAAATCAAATAAGGGATCTTGAATACCTCTATTACAATCATCCCTTGTATATCTTTTTGCATCTATTTTGTAGGTTTATTGCTGATATTTTGGGTCAATTGTACTTAGTTTGGTTAGTTTTATTGTGATGGTGGTGGAATGGTCTTCACTCTTTCAATGATGATAGGATATCATAGTCTAATCAAATTTCTATTAGCTTCTCTTTAAATATTTCATCCAAGTTCTTCCCCTTTATTTATTATGTTATAAACTTGATCTTACTATTGGCTGGACCTTTAGTGACTCCAAGAAAAATTCCTCAAATAAATTATTATGTCTTATTGTTCTACATATAACTAGTTAATGCTGCATTGTAAAATTGGATGGCAGTTGAACTAGATTGTCATACATGCACAAATCTAATTTTTATATACATTAATTTCTTATTAATGAAAAACAATTAATATGATGAGATTGGAGTCCCTAGTAGAGTCACCAAAAAAATATTGGTGAATAGATTTTTCTATCAAAACCTATTAGGTATTGGGGTAAGAACCCCTCTTGAATATGGTGAAGCTACCTTTTAAAAAGATACAGTTTATAAAAACAAATACAACTATACACTTTACATAGATTTTTTGGGGGTTTTTATGGATTTTAGTAGACAATAAAATAGTGTACAATAATGAATAGTACAAAAAAATTCCAAATGGAAGGAATAGTTTGATAAACATGTACAAGGAGGTAGCGTTTTGGAAATGTGTATATTTAGTAAATAGAAAATATAGTTTGATAAACATTCACAACAATATTTTTAAAATTAAGAGATGAATGAAGCCACAAAAAACAAGGAAAATTAAATAGAATATCCCATGGAAATAACAAAGAGATCCAACATAAGAAAATGCATCATTTTCACTAAATCTAACATAAGAAAAGATATCAAGATAATTTCATAGAAAACATAAGTAATTGAAATGAAATTATTGATTTCTTTGGAGTCCAAAAGTTCAAAATATTATATTCTTCAAGTATCATTTACAAGAATTTATCATGGGTTCAATACCTTTTGCTATCATTAGTTTTTTTCCTTTTATAGAGAAAGTTTTTGCTTCCTCATGTAACTTCTTAATATAGTCAGAAATTGCACCCCTCACAATTCTCATACATTCTTGCATCCGCTTTTAGTGTCCACTTCTAGAATTTTTAGGCTCATTTTAGCCCCCGTGACGCCTCTTTTTTTCCCTCTTAGGAT
>VDFB02235578.1:0-12131 GCA_007258455.2 Sequoia sempervirens | reverse complement strand
AATCTTTCCTTGCATCCTAGGTTAGATCTTGCATTCATTTGCATTGAATTAGATATCATTTAGGGTTTCCTACTTTGTATCCAACTTGCATCTCATCTAGGGTTTAGAATTGCATTTTTTTGCATTCTTTAATTCTAAAAAATACAAAAAAGAAACAAGTAATTTTGTATATCATTTAGATCACATAAATTTTCATTTGAAAATATAAAAAAACTGCATTTCAAATTAGGTCTTTTCATTCATCATTTTACTCACCTTTTCAACTTGTACTTTATATTGCATTTCCCAAAAATATAAAATTGAAGGTTTGTATTACAGACCTGAAATTGAAACACATTGAAAAGGCTTAAAATTAATCAAAAATAGTTAAAAAGCCCTAATCTAGGACCAATTCACCTTCGTGTGAATGAGTCCCTAATCAGGCTTGACCTGCATTTTCTAGCATCTAAAACTCACTGAAAAACCCTTAAAAATCAGTAAAAACATTTCAAAAATCCTCATCTAGGACCCGTTCACCAATAAAGGAAAATGAGTCCCTAATCAGGTGTTGGTCTAAAATTTTTGGAATCTAAAATCTTTGCTTTAGGATTATGTTTGTTGTTGTTACATTTCTGTTTCATTTTTTTGATTTGTTGTTTCATTAAATTCATTGCATCTAGCTTAATTTGCTTCATTTAGTGCATTGTCAAATTTCAAAATTAAATTTACAACATTTCATTTTTAGTTTATTGCAAATGTTGTATACTTAGCAAGTCACCTTGTTTAGATCTAAAAATCTAAAACTGGATAAGTATTTTAGCAATGTGTAGAATTCCTTGTTCTCTTTGGTAGATGTTTCAAGTTTTGTTTTTGGCAATGACCCTAATGCAATTCTCGTGAAGTTGACATCATTGCAAAAGATGATGCTAGCATGAATGAATTCATAAACGATTGCCTTAACAACCTTGAGAATAATGCATCCTTCTATCCTTCCATGAAACAACCAACACAACTTGAGATGTTTAGTCTTTTATGTTTTGAAATCATCACAAACTAAACCTAAACTTCCAAAAATGAGTGAACCTAGCTCCTCTAATCAAGTGCATCCATGTTCTATTAACAAAGTGACCAATACTCCTATCAACCTTGAAGAGACTTATGGCCAAGGCTTTAAGAATTTAACTAACCAAGGATGTGACATACCTAATGAGCATGAAATTCATAAAATTTTAGAGAAAATTCCTATTGAACAAACAAAATGGATAGGATATCAAGATCCTCCTCCCAACATAAGTGTCATCCTTCCTAAAGAACAACCAATGCCTCATAATTATGATAAAGAAGAAAAGATCAATTCAGGCCCTCCTGCCCTATATCCACCTAGAGAAGTTGGTGAATCTATCAAGCAATGAAAGCCTTACAAACTAAAGAAATTATATTTTCCTTGTCCTTCATCTAAAACTGAAAAAAAATATGAAAGAAATTTACACATACTTCTAAGTCAAGGACTTATGACATTACCACCTATAAGAGAAAATCAAAAACCAAATCCTAAGAATATAAACACATTTCATTGTCGATATCATAGAGTCATTGGGCATAGTACTAATGATTGGTGTGCTTTACAATAAATATTTTAAAAGTTTGATATCATAAAGATAGTTTCTTAAATCATGCATCTCGCTCCTTGCCATGTAATAATTGTAGGGTCTTAAACATTCCCATTATTACATGTTATACATTTATTGAAAATAATTTTCTTTGTTGCAAGGAGATGATTCTCATCACCTATCTTGACTCATCCTTTCCCTGCACTTAGTGTGGGCATGGGTTAGTTAGCCTTGTCTAGTTCGACACTTGTCATTGTCCCTTTGGCTAGTTGTCCACCTTTTGTTTATATAGACCGAGATTGGGATGCAAATGACCTACTCTAGGTTGACCCACACATGTTCCTTGTACTAGTATTTTTCTTTTTCATGTTTCTTTATGTAATTACATGTACATAATGTGATCCCCTGTGATGTTTCGTTTGATGTATCTCTCTTTTTGCACATCCTTCTTTATGTATCTACATCCTTCTCTATGTTGTAAGAATTTTTTTCTTGTGTTTTCCTTTCAGGGATGACATAAGGCATCGAGACATTTAGGTCTCTTCCATGTTGACCCAAAAGGCTTTTTTTTTCACTCTCTTTGTGTCATTCTTCCAGTTCTATGAGTATTTGGTGAATGATGCCAGTTCTAAGCTCTAAAACAACATTGTAGCAAAGAGATTTTGACCCCGAATCCATAGATCCCTTATGTATTTTTAGGGAAACCCTTCCCTCCTTGTTCATGGCATAGATTTATTTTGGAAACATATTAATTGGCATATGTGGTTTTCCCGAGGAAATCTTTCATGTGTCTTAGGAGAAAACATTGGCTACTTTAAAGAAATTTCACAATAATGGTGTGAGCAAACCACTTTAAAGTGGGGGCATACATCATGACATATTTTGCACTTTGTGGCATGATTTTCCTTTTTCTTGCATGCGTCCTTTTCTTTGTATTTCCATTGGGTTTGATGTCCCCAAAAGTGTGATAATTTGGGCATAATGATCTCCCTTGGTGGAATGATGTGAAATAAGAGGCATCCCATAAGTGGTGATCTGATACTCTTTGACTTGTCCTCTTTTGGAGACATTAGACATGGTTTTCCCTAAGAAGAAGACCTTACATGAACAAAGCATAATCCCCTTTAAAAAAAAACTTATAGACATGACATTTAAAAACATTCAAAAGCATTACATTGTGGTGCATTATCGAAGTTGTCAAGAGGAAAATTTCATTATGATATGGGAGGATAATATGACTCTCTCATTTTCCACCTCATTGGGATAACTCACCTAGCGGATGGATTGAGGTTCCACTACACTAAAGTGAGCACTCATGTTACAGAAAAATAACCTAGACCTGGTCCACATAGTGTTGGATAAACTATCGAAGCTTGATCCTTTTTCTCAGACAAACAACCCCATTCCACATTGTGTTGGAATGGTTGTCCTTGATCCTTTGCTTTTCTTTATTTTTATTGGCCTTAGATAGGGTATGACTATGTATCTTTGTTATTGTTGCATACTTAATTGTCTTAAATGTCTACTTTAGTGTGAGTTTGTCATTCGGGAAAAATCTCACTAAAGTGGGGGGAAAATGTATTAATGGAAAAAGTATCCCTTTTCCTACATTTAGAAATAATTAATGACAAATGAACCTAATGATGTCTTGATTTAGTGTCGTAATGTGTTTTACACATTCACATTGAGTCTAGGGCCCTCTTTAATGATAAAATGTACTTAATTTGTGCCTTATTTAGGGTGTTGTAAAAAATTTTATTACACTTTCACACTTATCTATAGTTTCATTGATTAATTATGTTTAATTGAGGTTAATTGTCCTTTAATTCAAATCTAAGCCTTATTAATTGCATTTTTCAAGGATCTATTCTGACACCCATTAATGATATTGCATGACATTTAACTTGGAAAAATTGAAGTCGTAGAAATTTGTGCTAGGACTCATTCATCCAAGGTGGCGAATGGGTCCTCCTAACATAGGGCACCCCTTTCTTGGCATATTTGAAATGGGTTTTTGATGTTATTTCATCCCTCGAAGCATGGTCCTAGGAAATTGTGCTAGGACTCGTTCGCCCAAGGTGGTGAATGGGTCCTCCTCACTTAGGACCCTCATTTTTGAATTTATTTGTGGCAGGATTTTAATGATTTTCAATCCTATATCTAATGTCTACTTGGATTATTTGAATTTTGGGGTTAATCCTTAAATTTAGTATAAATATAAGGCTAATTCACATAGTTTCATATAAGCAATCCTAAAAGAGTTCAATCAATCAAGAGTACATTTACAAGAGCATTATAGAGCACTTTAAGAGAAATTTCAAAGGCATTCAAAGGGTAGATTATTAAAGTTTTATTGTAGCAACTCAAGATCATATCATCATATCAAAGGCATAGTGCACCATGCATGTCATTGAGTTAATGTTGTTGATGTAGCATTGAAGATCCATTGGCAAGCATTGATTCATATCCAATTCAAGATCTAGAGCTACATTCTATATGGTCACTTCATGTTAGTTTGTGGATTTAAATTCCAAGACATCTTCCAAGGTATCATCATTTCATATTTCATGTTTCATGCTTTAATTTCATTGTTTCATCGTAGTTGGCATATGGCTTTGGGAGATTAGTTTGCATATGGCTTCTGTGCATTGTCGCTTGATGGCAACTCAAGTCATTATCTCAAATTAAAAATCAAATTCTATTCATACCAAGAGGGAAAAGTAGATAAATTGCCCCACTGGCAGAAAAGTAGAAAGAACAGTGGTATCCGACAGTTTGTCGACATGTATGCTTCAATCGAATCATCATCTTTGTTGTGATCACAAGATAGTTTGTTAAGCATACATGTTACCTTATCAGTATTTTTTGTGATGTTGCATTAATCAGTGTACAAACTTGGAGATCCAACAAGATGTTTTTTCTATTTATTTCCTCATTATGGTCGACCTAGTGAATGTCGCATGTCATGGATGTATAAGGAGTAATTGATTAATTGTTTCTTGTGTTGGTTATTTTTTTTTTGTTCATAGCTATAGTCTAGCTGACTTGGGTGGGTGGGCATCAAATATTTCTCATGATTTGAGCCGACATGTGAAGAATATTTCATATTTTTGTTGAAGCCAACTTGGAGTAATTGAAATTTTGGTAGCAGGTATATATATATGAGATTGGTAATTCATTTTGAAGTGTGTGTGTGTGTGCAAAATGAGAAAAGTAGATGTATGTTTGAATATGAGAAGGGTGATTGAGCAAGTTATGCACAGTTTCACTTGTGCATTAAGATTTTATGGAAGCAAGTTAGAGCAGGGCAGAGTGAAGACCAAAAGGAGTCAGCAGGTCCAAAATATGATTTATGAGCTTAACCGGAACTGTATTTTGGCATATATACAGATGCTATCCTTTCAGTTCAACCTTTTTTTGTAATCACAAACATTTTGTAAGGCAATGATCCTTCCTTATTTTGATCAGTGAGCTCTAGGCAGTGTGCCTAAATGCATGTGCATTCCCTTTTCTTCATACTTTTAACAGAGTATAAATTGTGGATTAATCTCCACCATGGTTTTTCCCCTAACAGGGTTTCCACATAAAAATATTGGTGTTATGGTGCCTTGATTATCTTGTTCATGTGCTTGCATCTTTATTTTTGTTTATGTGTTGTAAATGGTTTATGATCATAATTAAAGTTTAAATCTTGTTGAACACTGATTCACCCCCCCTCTCTGTGTTCCCTAAGTCCAACAATTGGTATCAGAGTAAGGTTACTTTGTAGAAGTTTAATAGCTTGAGGTGGATCTTGAATTGCAATGGACTCTGGTGGTCTTCAACAATAGCTTATGGTGGCACTTGATGATCTTGATCAAATCTAAAGAGTAAGTCATAGAATTAAAAGAAAATCTTGTGGATCTTAGAAAATTTCATTCAATCATTAAAGGATAAAATCAATGAGTCAAGAGAAAAGAGGAAGGAACTTTGTCATGGTGAGCCCAGAAAGAGAATAAAAGCTTGGAAGATGTTCCTGAATCAAACCTAAATGGAAATAAGAAGAATGTGAAAAGAAACACTAGGGACAATGCTACTCTAAAGCTTGAGTTGATCTATGGCAATGAATTTAACTAAAGAGTTGAAGAAAGGAGGAAGAATGGGGAAGATGTCTGGCCCAATCTTTAAAGAAAATTCTAAGAATCGTGAGTAAATAGTGGACTCATTCAACTGGAGATTGAACTGCAACAATCCAAAATAGTGAACAAGAGCTTGAAAGATAGATGGTTATTCTCAAAGATGAACTCACTACTACAAATGAATACAAGTATAAGTTCAAGATTAGGTTCTAAAGCTTAATGAGCTGACTAAAGGATAGAAGGATGCAAATGATAAGCGGGGTCTTGGGTATGAGAAAGGAGAAAGCTCTAGATCTGAACACAAGGATTCCAAACAAAGAAATCAGATGAACAAAGAAGGTATTGATAAGACAACCCAATGCTCAAGATTTTGAATAGTTCTTGCTTTGCTTACTGTCATTTGGTCCATATGGCTTTGTTATCTGATTTTTAGCTTTCAGCTTAAATCAAGTAACCATAGTGTTGTCCTTTTCATGTTGTTTAAACATTTAAAGATAAACCATAAAACTGCTAGTTTCAACATGCATGAAGGAGTGATTGTCAAAGTAAATCAGATTACATTCTTTTGCCATTTCAATGGTGCATTACAACAAATGAGAAAGAGAATAATCTATTCAAATGTATTTTCTTTTATTGATAATCATTAGGTACATGTCCCTCACAAGCCAAGGGAATAGCTTTCTTATTCAAATGAAAATATGAAACAACTTATACATGAATAAGTAAAGGAAAGAGAGAATGTGCATGTAAGAATGGAACCAGTCATTTCCTGTGAATGACTAGTTACAAGTTGCCTTGCTGCTGCCCCGAACCGCTTGTGCCCCTTATAGCTTTGTTGCACTCCTCACCCTGCATCTGAAGAAAACATGGGGTTAGAGTGAGGGTTTAAGCAATGAATGATTCAATCCTTGCATACACACCTACCTATGCATGTATAAGCTGATCCATAAATACATTAAACAAAAGAACATTCAACATATGCATTTATTTTCTAATTGTTTGCTTCATGTGTAGATTTAAGACAAGCATGTTTATTGTTTCATTATCAGATCAAATGCATCATGTGGGTTAAATGTGGCTCCCACAAGGGTAGAGCTCAACGTGCTTTGAAAGAAAGGGAAATTTGAGCAACTTGATTAAAGATTTATCTCTTATCAATGCATAAGTCAATATGGAATCAAACCAGTTGATCAACTTTCATTATCATATTCAAAAGATGCACCAAGTTCAATTAGGCATCAAAGTGTTTTGAAGATGCATCAAGTTCAATTATACATCTATTTAATAATGAGGAAGCATCTCAGATTGTTGTCAAGCCCCTCTCACCACAACGCTATTGGGTAGTCACTCATCACATAGGAAAGCGAGCTATTAGGTCACCCACACATGTGACAGGTGGTTGTCAAACAAAGTTAGAATGATGAGACTATGCATGTTTGTCACATATAATTGTAGCAAGAGTAATGGTTGACTCATGGTCATGGTACACGTGTAAGGACAACACCCTTACAAGAGCTTACAAGGTTGACAGGCATGAAGGGTATCCAAAACAAACATAACTGTCTTCATGGAAAAGAAACATGGCCATCTAATTCACTTCCCCATGAGTTAGATGAATATGATGTCCTTGAGATTGAGAGCATGACAGGTTTTAATGCATTCTAAACATGAAAGATGAGGACAACAACTAAAGAAAAAATTTGAAGTTGTACAAGGTTGATTTCAAGGCCTTCTCAACCAAACATCAGAAAATAGGTTTTCCAGCTCGCAACCAAAGTGTGAGTGATGAGAAAAGGAAAAAGGAAAAAACATTCAAGAAGCATCAACTCTAGTTGACACAGACATGTGCATATCATAAATATATCATTACAAGAAGTCATGACAACAATAGAACCCTCATATGATGTGATCAAGAGACAATTGCTATGCCATAACACAAAGGTATGCTATTCTCTAAGCGTATTACCAAGAAAGGAATAGGCATGACCATCAGAGGATATGAAACACAATCCATTCACCACAAGTTTAGAGCATAAGTAAGGATCATTCCCAGATTCAATCAAACAGTAGCAACCACCACCTAAAATGGGGCAGTCATGTGCATTGACAGACAAGATGTGCTTCAAGGAAGGCATGGGGTAGGGCATTTCATTGTCAAGTCACAGGGACAGCAAGTAGTACAATGGTACAAATGTCATGAGTCAACATCCATGAAGTGTAAGACAACATTGTTGTCCTCAAAAACAACAACACATACTAATTAAAAAAAATGTGAAAATCAATGAAGACAGCCAAAAGGAGTCCAAGGTTCTTGTGCAAAAACAGGGGATTGACATCTCTCAATGATAATTCCAAGACACTCATAGTAATAAGTTTTCTCACGGTCATAATGACTAAGCTCAGCCATCAATAGCCATCAGGTGAATGGGGATCAGTACATAGACAATCAAAAGAAATGATAGTCACCATTCAAGTAGTCTACCAAGATCATGATTCTATTGGACAAGGGGCAAGGATCAATCATGAGTTATGAAGGAGACCATACATGTAAGTAAGCATGTAATCAAGCAACATGAGATAAATTGTTGTAAGGAGTCACATGACAGAAATAAAAGGAAAAGTAAGTGCATTCAATCTGGTTTGTACTTACAAAGCACAATAGGTGTCTTTACATCAAAAGCAGTGACTTCAATACATTACAAAAATCATTGAGTTCTCAAACTGTAATGAAGTATGATCATAAGCAACAAGAGGTGCTCTTGCATTATTGACATTCCAATCATATGAAAGCATAGTCACCATAGCAGTCCCTACTATTACATGATAATTATATGAGAACTCAAAAAGAAAACAACCATTTATGAAGACAATTTTTGTAGTGGATAGTCATGTGTAAACAGTAGCAACTCGAAGGTACAATCCATGATTTATCATTAGAACAGTCTTTTAGATGCAATCTCATGGTAGGGACAGATCCTTCATGATCATGTCTTAGTAGCCTCAGTAGTGTGCTTGTCATAAGGTTTTTATGGTGTGGGTGAGGTTGTCTCATTGTTACTCCTGGTAGAGTTGATAAGGATAAGCAAAATGCTTGAAGGAGCAGTTGCATCAGGAGGCAGTGTTACAAAGACAACATTGATCTTACTTAACTAGTGCAAAAGCAAGGTATATTCATGTACAAGCATATGAAACAGTTACAAGGGACATGGACATTATGGCAGACAGGGTACTTTCAATAGCTTTCAATCAACAATGGTATTTCCTGTAAGGGATTCAAAGGGGATAGTTCATTATTTTCATAAGGATTGAATGTGTGCATTGACATGCCATCATGAAGAAACAATACCAAGGCCATGGCCCACAGTGGTGGAGAGTACAAGAACAACATTGTGAGTTCAGATAGCATCTACATATTCTTGCTCTAGGATCTAAGTGTCTGATCTTAGGTCTCCCCTTTGAGTCAAGGGTTCCTTCCTCAATGGAAGGGTCTTTTTGTTACTATTTCCTTTTCCATCTTTTTGAGGAATGTAGCAGCATATAAGTGGTCTACCCCTTAGATCACAGAAGTATGGGAAGCACAATGATAGGAAAGTTCAAATAAAAGCATAATATAGTCAACATTGTATCTGACATAAGTGACATGAAATGTGTAAGCCCAAGAGCAATGACCTTGGAGTTTATTGGATAGTCAATTCAATAGAATTGTGAAGCCATTTTAAGGCTTTAAACTGCACAAGGAGATGATAAAACACACAAGTATTTGAAGTGGAGTGAGAACATGGAAGCATTGGAGATGCATTTACTTCACTTACAAAGGCAAAATGAACAACTTTTCAGCATAAGTTTTGAACTTGAGATCCAGCCGAATGAATATCAACAAACTGAAAAGGAAAATATAGGGATGATAAAGAAAGCATTCTACGAAATGAAAAAATCCATTTTTAAGCATCATGGCAGGCTGTGGTATGAGATGGCATTTTTCTCACAAATATAACAAAACCCACTTGGGGTTTTGGTCAAATAGAGCAACATGGCTTTCCTTTTTACAAAAAGTGAAGGAATTTACAAGATTTTCTGCATTTCAAGCAACAAACCAGAACCTTTCGAAGAAATCATGTAACCCACTTGGGTTTTCTACTAATAGTTGCAATTTCAACAAATATGAATGCTACAGGAAGCCCCAGCAAGGGTCTTTCTCCAAATGCAGAAAAAGACAGAAAAACAACAAATGCAAGAAAACCCAATTAAAAAATTGGAGGCCAAGCCACAACTGTTTCTTTCATTTTCTACATTCTAGTAACCCATCTAGGTTGTCGATGTTTGTGAAATTCAAGAAGGAAACTAGAAGAATACATGAAGGTTAAGAGATAAGTAAGCACGAACAAATTTTCCTATTCATGGCCGCGACTAATGCTTGCTTCTTTTATAAGAACAACATAAAAGAAACAAAATGGGTGTCCTCATTGTCAAACACTGAAAATAAGCAAACATTTTATGCTCTATTGTCAACAGAAGAAGCAAGAATCTAGGTCGTTTTGAACTGAATCAACAAAAAATGGAGTCTATTGAATACTTACCCAAAAAATTTGCTCACACAAGCTATGCAATTTGCAATATTTTTTGTCTTCAAAAGCTTCATACTAGCTTCTCATGGCTGCTGTCAACAAAAGAAGGAAAGAACAGAAAACAAGTTCATGAAGAAAGTCCTTCAAAATGTCTCATAGCCATGGACTGTAAGTCAAATAAAGGGTCTCAAAGTGTGAGGAAAGGTAGTTTTAATGCATGATGACATAATTACCTAAATTCCCCCTGGCATTTTTATGCACAGAATGTCAAAAGCCGACCCAAAAACTAGTGTCGACATCATTTTCCTGTGCTTACTCAAACCCTGGAAGCCAAGCATCATGTTTTCCAGATTCTTCCAAGTAACCAAATGATAGTGTTTTCCATCATTCGAGTATTATCATTAGGGTTTGACCCTATTATTTGTCATTCGATGGGATTTTTTATCCCTTATTTTAAAAATCAAACTCATGAGAAATATGATGGGGGTTGAAAATCACTTACCATTGCCTTAGGTTTTTTATGCCTTTATCAAACTTTCCCCATTCATTAAGCTTTGTTATGTCTTCAATGTGTCATGTGCTATCACCTAGGCATTTTATGCCTTGTGTTATTTTGACTTATGCTAGGTGTGCCATGGTCAAGTATGGTGCTTTGTCTTTTTGATCCAATATCATGTATTTAGAATATGCTTTCCAAGAGTCTTGGAGGTCGGCCTTATGAGCCAAGTGCTATTATGCCATGTGCCTTTGCAAACCATGTGATTATGACATGTGTGGGAAGAATGCAGAATATGGGTGGTAAGTTGACAGTCAAAGTGCCTTTAAAACTTTTGGAAGCTTTTGTCATAGCTTTTGATGCTACATTTTATATTTGAAGATATCATGTAAAGTAATTTGCAAAGCACATTCAAATTGCTTTTCAATGTAAATGTAATACTTTTAAATGGTGGAGCCTTTTAGATGGATCTTAATTGTAAAGTGTTTTGCTAAGTGGTGATTTATAAATCACTTAGCAAAATCACTATATTTATGCTTTAAAAGGCCATGTGTTTTCAAAAAACACACATGTTGCATGATAGGGAATATGGTCAAGTGTTGAAATAGGACCAATTATGACTTGCAAAGGTGTGGGGAGTGTGAGATGTTGTTTAGACTATTTTGGTGAAGAATGAGGCCAACTAGAGGTATATTTGTCACACTTTTGGGATGGCTATTGACTTAGCTTGTTTTTTCTCCATGTAGAGGGAATTTTAGAGACTTCTAGAAGGTTCTTTTGGAGCCATTTCTGTTTTATCCAAGGATAATCTTCTAGAAGCACATGTGTGGGAGGTTTTGGTGGTTTTTTGGTTAAGTATGTTCATTTGGAACTTTTTAGGGAGTTCTTTCTTTTTCAGCAGGAGGATAGCTACTATCTTGGAGTTATTTTTTTTGATAAAGCTGCATTGTAACTCAGACAAACTTAATACACAGTAAGCACTTTGAATTGATATAGTAGAGCACTTTTACCTTCTCATTTTCTATTTCTCATGTATGCTGTTAATGACTGATCAACTTGTTTTTGTGAAATCTATTTTTTCCTTGCAAGCTTGTCTCATGTTATGCATCTATTTAGCAGAGGGTGTATGTTTGCAGGTTGTAAGTTATGTTGTTAATGGTGCTGATTAATTGTGAAATCTCTATTTTCCTTTTAATAGCATTATTTATAGACCTTCTTATGAAATATTTATGCAAACTGCATTATTAAGTGAGTTGTGTAAGTCAAGCTTTGTGATATTAATTCAAATATGATGAGCTGTTAACAGGTCTAGATTGTTTGGTGTATCACTTTAGTTTTCCTTCTAGCATTAGGTTTATTTTAT
>VDFB02235577.1:0-12336 GCA_007258455.2 Sequoia sempervirens | reverse complement strand
CACCTACACCATCTCAACATGAGAAACGTAAGGGGCAAGCATTTCTTGCAATTGTAGATTCCAATTCAAATAGGTGGATCCTTGATTTAGGAGCTTTACATCATATGACTTCTTCCAAGGATATGTTCTCTTGATTTGATTCTTGTTCATCACCACCCATTTTTATGTCCAAGAACACTTCTTTGGTAGTTTGTGGGAAGGGGTCCATTGAAATTGAAGGTGGAGCATTTAATGATGTTCTATGTGTGCCTACTTTGTCAAGGAACATCCTTTCCATCTATCAGATTACACACAGTGGTATAGGAAAGAGTGTAGAGTTCACACCAGATTCTGTCATTGTTTGGGATTTGCATAGTAGGGCTCTTGTTGCAGTTGGGGAGTTTGATCATCATTCTCGATTCTACACCTCATATTTTGCTCCTACTAATGATTCAGTTCACCCTAGTGTGGACACACTTGAGGAGAATGAGTATGGTTACTTGAATCTTGGAGTGGTCACTACTCTTGAGGTTCTTGAACCTATTGTTGATGTACCATCTCCTACATTGATTGATGTACCTGATGATACTTGTGTTCTACTATTTTCAGTGCCTTGTGATTCAGTGCAACAATGCATACCTTGTCCTCTAGTAGCAGTTTCATGGGACGACTACTTGAAAGACATTGGCAGCTTGTTTGTGGAGTCCTACATTGCAGATTTGGAAGACACATTTGATTACTTACATCTTCTCTTTGATGAAGGTGATTCTTCTTTAGTTGTTGCGAGGGAACACTCTAACCCTCCTCTACATGATCAGTCTTTTGAGGTTGATGTGATTATGGATGCATATGCACAACAGTTGGAGGAGGCCACTTTCTCTCTTGAGGAGACACTTGCATCTTTGGAGTATGTTCTACCTTCATCCTTGCTTGATCTTGAGTTGTCTTTTTCATCGGATGGGAGTGTTGTTGCAAAGGGTTTCTCACAGGTTACGGGAAGTGACTACACTACAACCTTTGCACTTGTCATTGCAACTTCACATGGTTTGGGAAAGACATCTTTTAGCATCAATATAGGGAAATTTGAGCAGATTTCAAAGACTCCTTACATTTTGAGGATTCTTCCTTCTTCACTTGTGGATTGGGGAGACTTCATTCATGCACGTTTGGTATTGTTTCTTCCTAAGGGGAGGAACATTGTTTGATTTTTTTGGAGCAACTTCTTCATTCCTTCTTGAGCATCTTCCATGGGTGAACATTGTACATTGAAGGTGGGTTGCTTTGTCTCTCTTCTTCTTCTCTTTCATGGGGGGAATTTTTCCTCATCTTGGGGTTTTTTCCTTCTCAATTTGTCCATTCATTTGTTTTCTTCTCTCTTTTGAGGGGGAGTTTTTCCCATGAGGTTTTCTTCCTTTCCTCACTTGTGAGAGATTGCATTGCATTTGTACATGGGTACCTAACATAGCTCAGTTGTTGTGACCCATATTGCATCTTATCTTGCATGGTTAGCTTGAGTCTTCATTCCACAAGTTGCATTTAAGGGGGGCTATTGGTGTAAATAAGTATTTTACTTATTACACTTTACTTAAGCTTACTTAGGGAATGCATATCATTGTAGTATGCACTTGTGATACCTAATTATTTTCATCTTGCATCTAGGTTTGTGCATACATTGAGAGATTTGGATACTTAGGGAAGTGTGTGTAGGAGAAATTCCACTCTTTGTGGTGTGATCTAGTTATCACATTTTTATCTCCACTTTTCATGGCATGATAATTCCACTTTAGGTGGATGATCCACCTTTCATGGAATTATCTATTATTTCTTTCTACCTACCCTACACATGATTGGGAAACTTGTCTCATTCATGGCCCTTCATTGTGTCCTAGCTTTCCTTTATAAGCAATCCTTGTGCATGCTTGTGATTGTACATATTCTTACATATTGAGAATACAATCATCATATTCTCTCATCTTCTCTCTCTCTTTTGTGCTATCTTTGATCTCTTGATCCTATTGTTTCTTTTCATAAGTTCTTACAACCTTCTACCTTTCAAGGAGACCACCTCCACCACCACTAACCCATGTATTTGTGAAGGTCCATGTTGCCAAAGGAAAACTCGGTGAACTAACTGCTAACCGGGTACGTCCCCATCACTAGGAAATCCAATTCATGGCTGGGCTAATGAAAATCCCAGCAGAAACTTCAAACAAAATAGCCTATCCACTAAAAATATAAAATTTCACAACACTGCTTGCATAACAAGAAACACCGATGAAAATTCTTGCAAGGTCGAGAAAACACACAAATTTATTTTAGAAAAGCAAGAAACGGCGAGGACTATAAAATTTGTCCCACACTAAATTTATCTATAATGTAGCTAGCTACGATATCATTGCTACTCCTCCTCACAAGCGGCAACAACATCAACATAGCAAGCATAGATCTATATTGAAAGTTGAAATATTGTAGGATCAAATCTGGCGCAAGCACAAAGACACCCATTTGAGGCATGGTAGAAGCCCTGATAAACACATTAGGCATCTTACCAAAAGCTAACGCCATGAGTACAAATCAAGACCAAGGTATAGAAGCTATCATGTTTTGAGACGAGTCATTGTGGTAGTCATGAGAGGTATCAGAGCTCAATAGTATAGTATGATAGGTCATGTCCACTATTACTTTACAAAAATTTCATCAACGACCTCAATATTACCATATTACTAGACAAAGCATATCATAGGTACAAACCCTATCTTCGCCAACTCAAACAGGCCTTTTTTGATACTCATAAAGATGACCAAAAGTTAAAATAATTTTACCATCCTTCCCACATATAGATTTCCATTCACAAATGAAATGAAAATGCAAAAGAAGTGGAAAAGAACTTCTTTGATGATGTCAAAAATGGTACTCTGGTATACTTGAGAAATGATTCTCCTAAAAATGTTGTGCAACATTTGAAGGACTTAAACTAGGCACACACTCTTGTTGCCAAGGTTGATGTAGAGAAGGGTATTAAGGACAATCTTCTACTTTCCTCTAGGAAAGATGGTTCCTTTTCCCAGTTTATCCTTGTAAAAAACCTAGATGATAGCATTAGAACTCTTGGTGGGATAGAGCTGCTGAATGTGGGGAGAACATATTTTTGGTATGTTCATGAAATAGATTACTATGGGATGGTTGAAAAAGGAAAGGGTTTGATCACTAGAGAGGAAAATCTATCACCTACTAAACAAGAACAAAGGTTATATTTTGTATGGTAGGCGAGGTGGAAAGTGTAGGTTTTAGGAGGAGAATCCACTTCCAGGTATATAGGATTTCAACACAACCATTTCATTAACAAAGTGGATTTTTAATACGCAGAACAAAAATAGAGCATTTCATTGCTTCAAAAATATCAAACCATAAACAAGCCACTGTATGAAAATAACTACATTTACCAAATATATTGCACAGTTAAGTTAGAAATGGGTATGTGGAGGATCATGGTGGGCCAAAAAGTGGCAATGAGGAAAAACACATCTTTCACCGACCGAAAAACGCGAAAAGAACATGTTGAATTTTTTTAGGCTCGGGTGTCACCATACCAAACACCAAACCTAGTTTTACAAATTGGATATCCAATCCAAATCGGATATCCGATTTGCAAAAAGTATATATAAAAAACGTCTGTCACTGTTTTGAAGTTATTTGGCAGTGAAGAACCCGTGGGCGCATAGTGCATTGCTTCTTCGCGTAACGGATATCCAATTTGGGAAAAATCCAATTTGGAAAGGTAATTTTTTTTATTTTTATTTGATTTTATTCAATTTTGATTTATATTTGAATAATTTCATATTTTTTTTGTGGATTTTTTTAAAAAATAGGGTTTTGATTGATTTTGTGAAAAAATTGAGTTTAGAATAGATTTGGATAAAAATGAATGTTTTTGTGGATTTTTCACAATAGGTTTTTGATTGAATTTTATGAAAAATTTGGAATTTAGGAATGGATTTTGATAAAAAAATTAATGTTTGTGGATTTTTTCAAAATAGGTTTTGATTGAATTTCTCTTTATGAAACAATTGAGTTCGTAATGGATTTTGATGCTGAATTGCTTTTAATGGATTTGGATTTAAAAATAGTGTTTCACGAGTATTGCTCCAATTTTAGATTAATTATTTTTAACTTTAATCGAATTATGGTCAGCCGAGAATGAGAATGCACAAATTCCTGCACTTGAGAAATGAAAGTCCACTAGCCGAGAATCAAAATGTAGAAATGCCAAATGCTCCACCACCTTCACAGCCATCAATTGAAGACTTAATTCATGAAAAATTGGAGCAATTGAGGGGCATTTGTGATGTTTATAAGAAAATACCTCAATTATCCCATATGTCAAACACATTGACATGAATAATTACAAATGTAGAAACCCTCTCCACCCAACATAATGCCTTTCATTCGTGGCGAGAAACCATGAAGGAATATTATGCATGTGGATTGTCTTATGATGATGTGAAAGATCTCCAAATAACAAAATCCCAAATAGACTCTTTATTTATTAACCCCAACACTGGTTTTCCAGTTAATGTTAACAAACCAAAACTTTCTATAAAATGGTGCACGCATAGGGGCATAGTAGATAACTTTTGGGATTGTTGGTGTATGGTTTTTGATAAACCACCCAACAATAATCTTGATGTACCTTTTTAATTTATTAAAAAAATATATGCTGAGTTTTTGTTAGGGCGTCATGTCAATTACTTTGACATTAAACCCTTCCAGGGCATTGGTAGAGGTATGCCTCAGGATAGGCCAGGGGCAGCTAGAGTAGTTAGGTGCCCACATGTTCCCCATCCTCCCCTTCCTCTGCCACCTCCAATACAACATCCAGATATTACGGAGGATGCAGCCACACAAACTATCCAAGCCATTCAATCTTTGAGTGGTCTTTTGGTTTCCCATGCTTCTTCAGTAGCTTAGCCATAGTCTAGTGATCTTGGTGATGGATCCAATGCTGTTACATCATCCTCCTCAGGTCCACATATTTGTGTGCCACATATTTGCAATACGTTCCAGCAAATATGCTTGGGTCCTATTATACAACCCCCTAAGCATCCATTAGACACTTCTAATTATGACATCTAGGATATGGATATTATAGCAGATCACATGCATGGGAGTGGAGCACACCCTACAGATTCCTCTCCTGTTAGAGAGGTGGACATTGGAGTAGTTACACAAGTAACATTTAAGGTGTAAATTCATAACTTGCATTTTTTTAAAAATGAATATTAATAAGAGATAGTATCAAGTACTAATATTTATTTACATGGTCTATTTAACAGTTAATGTCTGAGGAGGAGCTCACACGGGTGACTGATAGCACCCTTAGGGCCATTTCATTTGGCCTCGACAACCACACAGTATGTATTTTTGCACTCACTCATTTACATTTTTTTACTGTATATTTGCTTGTCATTTGAATTGTCAATAATGAAATTATATATTAACTTATATGTTTATCTTACTATCTGCTTGTAGGAAACACCTAGTGTGAGCGAGGTGCAATGCTCTGTAGACTATGGAGGCATAGTGTTAGATAAGGGAAAGGTAATTGAGCTCAAATTTGATTGAATTAAAATTTATAAGATCTTTTATTGATTATGCATACATTGATATAGATTTCTAGTTTCATATGTACTTGTCATTTTTATGTGCAGGCAGTTGTGAGCTATACATTATTGTTGATAAGTTCCAAAACACCCGAAGGAGTAGGTATTTGAACACCTGAAGGAGGAGGTGTTGAAACACCTAAAGGAGGAGGTGTTGAGACACCTAAAGGAGATATAGGAAAAAGATCAACCTAAAGAGGTATGTGTTTATTTTATTTTGTGCTTGCAAATATGTTCTTATTAATTGACAATCTCTATTAACTTTGGATCAATTTCATGTTTTGCTCAGATATATACTGGACGCTACAAAAAGCTAGTTTGGTTAAGGTTCTTGGAGAGGGGTATATTCTCTAGACTCCCACCCTTCAAAGGATCGATATTTCGTGTAATCAAGATTTCAATTTTAGAGTTCAAGCACTATAATTCAATGTGTATTGATTTTATGTTAATTATTTGATTTTAAATTATATAGTATAACTAATCTCAATTGTAGTTTGACTTTTTCTTATGTAGCTACCTTCAAAGCCAACAAGTGCTTCAAAGAGGCTCCATTTTGATGATCCACCAGTAGTTTAGGATGAGATAGACATTTTGGCATGTAAATTTTGAATAGATACCGAGATGGAATATGCCACATATTGTAAAACTTTGTTTGAGTTGGCGTTGATGCCATTTTTGTATATGGAAATACACTTGATTATTGGATAATTTGATATATATAGAAGTTGACAATCAAAATTTAATTTCCTCCTCATGTGCATGATTAAACTCTTTGAAAATTTAATCAAGTGAGTAATGGTTAAATATCAATGTACAATAGCATAAAAAGAATGGTTAAATATTATGTAGTTTATATTCATATTGCTGATTACATTGCATTGCACATCTTTCAAACTCAAAGCATTACTTCACATTGCATAAGTAACAACTAGATGCTGATAGATGAAAAATTTCAATAACAATATAGTTTTTACAAAGTCAACCTAAGCAGTTATGCAATTACTTCACATTACATAACTAATAACTAGGAGCAACTATCAATTGCATTAGCTTGTCATGGAATTCTATGAGACCACATTTCTTTGAGGAGACTTGGCACAAAACTCACAAAAAATGAAAAGAAAGCACTCAAACAAACTTTAAAGGGGTCTCGGGCCTGCTACCCCCTCATTCCACACGCTATGCAGCCATTTACATGCAGTGTAGGGGCTGAAAAATGGAGAAAACATGCAAAAATAATATATATATATATATATATATACAGCCTTGAAGCATGAATTACGATTAGAATATCACATACCATCATATAAACAAAAAAACCACTATAAACTTGAATGTCATTTAAAACATGCATATTAAATATTCATCATTGAAACTTGAATTGTGGTAGCTTGATATACAGATTCGATTGATGCTAGGTTTCAATTTGTATGATATTGAGAAAATAAGCCAACTGGGTAGAGTTATCAACATTCTTAAAAAATCATAAGAATTCTTTTAGTACACTATCCATTTTGACATCTTCTTACAGTCTCAAACATTATTTTGTATCATTGTTACATTGGTATTAGTTCAATGATGTTGAACAATTTTAGAAAAAAGATAGTTGTGTCATGGTTCACATTCAATCCAACAAGCAAAAATGAAATCGCAACCTCTTGGAATGAAAATTCTTGTTTGCAAAAAAAATGAATAAGAATGAGGTAGTTAAGGTGTTTGAAGTTATTTAAAACATGCATGATAAATATTCATCGTTGAAACTTGAATTGTGGTAGCTTGATATACAAAGTCTATTGATGCCAGGGTTCAATTTGTATGATATTGAAAAAATAAGACAACTGAGTAGACTTATCAACATTCTTGAAAAATCATAAGAATTCTTTTAGTACACTCAAGAGTTATCAGATGTCTTCTTACAGTCTCAAAATTTATTTTGTATCATTGTTACATTGGACTTGAGAGTGGTAGCTTAATATAGGTTTGGAAAATACAAAGCCTGGTTTACCTGTGCAGTGTAACAGTGGCATAGGAAGATTTTTCTTTGAAAGCAAAAATGAAAGCTCAACCTCTTGGAATAAAAATTCTTGTTTGCAAAAGAAATGAATAAGAATGAGGTAGTTAAGGTGTTTGAAGTGATTTAGAGGTCGGTTTTAGGGTAGTTAAGGTGTTTGAAGTGATTTAGAGGTTGATTTTAGAGAAGAGAGATGTTGAAGAGTACATCAAGTTAGTGAGAACCGAAGTGTAATGTGTTTTAGTTTGTGGTACTCCTTTTTTTCTTTGTAGATGTGTGATAAATTCATAGTTCAATGATGTTGAACAATTTTAGAAAAAAGAAAGTTGTGTCACGGTCCGCATTCAATCCAACAAGCAAAAATCAAAGCTCAACCTCTTGGAATGAAAATGCTTGTTTGCAAAACAAATGAATAAGAATGAGGTAGTTAAGGTGTTTGAATTTATTTAAAACATGCATGATAAATATTCATCATTGAAACTTGAATTGTGGTATCTTGATATACAAAGTATATTGATGCAAGGGTTCAATTTGTATGATATTGAAAAAATAAGACAACTAAGTAGACACACCTTTGCACCAGCAACTTACTCTTGAACCCACACCCAAAGTTTCTGTACTGCCCACGCCCGTCTCGAGAGTGCAGCTTAATATAGGTCCTGGACGCTTCCTAGTTTGCCCAGTGGTACAAAGAGCCCCTCTGCTGCTCAAGCCTCTGGAATGAAAATTGCCTAAAACAACAAGAACAGGCAGCAACAGCTTAATTTAGAGTCACTTTTCAGGTGTTATGCCTGAGGCTGATTATGCTGATTCTGTGCACAGATGTCAGTCTGCCTGAAGTCCCAGCAATGTGTCTTGTGCCTGCACCTTGTTCTCCTGATGTTCCCAGTTCAAATTGTTCACCTAGAAGCAGCCTGTCCACATTCAACCAAATGCAAATCAAAGCCTACCTCTTGGACGAAACGTTTTGTTTGCAAAACAAATGAATAAGAATGAGGTAGTTAAGGTGTTTGAAGTTATTTAGAGGTCAAATTTCTTTAGGGTGGAAGGCTTAAAAATCCATTTTAAATGCACAAAAAAGAATGAAATTACTTCAAACCAAGTTTGTGAAGAAGTTAACTATGTTGCCCACTAGTTTTCCTTAAGAGTCCAAAGTGCTAAAAGGCAGCAATCTTTGAAAGGCTATTTCTCAGAGACCGCAATGCTTATAGACTCTCCTTCCAAGGCTATGGCATCGTGTTGGGACCATCTACAAAAACCTCTCTCGGTGTTTGCTATCTCAAAGGTGTTTGCCTATGGTGATGACTTTTCAATCGAGGGAAAAGTTGCCAGATGCAAGTAGTGTAAAGTTGCAAAGTGGTGTAACTTTCATTCCACAACTCGTACGACCAAACAGACTGTTCCAACATGTCTGTATGGGTACGTTTACGTTATGGATGGTCCTCTCTTGCACCCAAATATGCCAAATCACTCTGAGCTACATTGGATTGACGATTTCCCTTAAGAGTCTAAAGTGCTAAAAGGAAGCAATCTTTGAAGGTCTATTTCTTGGAGATCGTGATGATTAAAGACTCTTCGTCTGAGGATATGGGATCGTGTTGGGACCATCTACAAAAACCTCTCTCAGTTTTTTCTATCTCGAAGGTGTTTTCCTATGGTGATGACTTTTCAGTGGAGGGAAAAGTTGTCAAATGCAAGCAGTGTAAAGTTGCAAAGTGGTGCAACTTTCATTCCGTAACTCGTACGACCAAATAGACTGTTCCAAAATGTACGAATGGGTACGTTTATGCTAGGGATGGTCCTCTCTTGCACCCAAATACACTGAATCACTCCAAGCTACATTGGACTGACAATTTCCCTTAAGAGTCCAAAGTGCTAAAAGGAAGAAATCTTTGAAGGTCTATTTCTCGAAGACCGTGATTCTTATAGACTCTCCGTCCAAGGCTATGGGATCTTGTTGGGAGAATCTACAAAAACCTCTCTCATTTTTTGCTATCTCGAAGGATTTTTCCTATGGTGATGACTTTTTAGTGGAGGGAAAAGTTGTCAGACGCAAGCAGTGTAAAGTTGCAAAGTGGTGCAACTTTCATTCTACAACTTGTACGAACAAAAAAACTATTCCAACACATCTATATGGGTACGTTTACGCTAGGGATGGTCCTCTCTTGCTCCCAAATACGCCGAATCACTCCAAGCTACATTGGACCGAGTCAAATTAGGTGAAAATTTGATGTAGACACAAGGGCACAATCTCAAACTCTTTGCAACCTGCCTATTTGAGGCTTCTAACAAGATTATTCTGACCTATTTGGAAAGTCGAAAACTCCCTTAAAACTTGACAAGCAACTAAATACACATTTCCCTCTTTAACCCCCTTAAACCCTTGTAATAGTGAGAAACTAGTTTTGGTCCAATAACTCCACAATTTTTCAAAACACTAGATGAACACATGACTGATTCAAACACCCATATCCAAGTTACACAACATATATGAGAAACAACATAGACTCCTTTGGACCAGCGTTGACTTCCTATACATTCACCCTTGAACAAGCTACTCAATTAGCCCAAAAATGCAAAGCAACATACTTTCAAACACCCTCCTCACACAGACTCTAAAACCTTGGGCAGCAAATAACCCCAAGAAAAAAAAAAAATATTCTTCTAATTGATTCCATTTGTATGGATTCTAGGGAACAACAAATCAAAAACTCCCTTGTTTTAGTGTAATTCTTGAGGGTTTATTGATGTGCACTTCCACACAACCTTTCGACTCTCTTTCCACCACCTTTTAGAAACCTTTATTTAGGCCCCATTATGCTTAGGGAAACAACAAAGAAACTCTAGTATCTCGTAGATTTTGCAAAACCCTAGGGTAAAAACTCTATTTTCAAGTGAAAAAAACCACCATTTTTGGACCTTTAACTCTTCATTTTATTTCAAAACCCAGTTCTCCACACCTTCCACTCTTGAAATAACGTCAAGACATGTAATAACATTTCTACATAAAATTTTTATACAAAGCAATGGGAAGATAAAACCATGTAAGTGGTTTCCCCAAACTAATTGCCACCAAAACCATTCTTGATAGTTTAAAACCATGAACCACCCCAACGTGTAATTATGATAGCACTCAAGATAACCCTCCACCATGAACATATCAACTAAGTAGGAACCCATAACATTATGGAAATATTATCCACTTCTCCCAATGTAACTCCCAAGCATTACATGTGAGAGATGGTCAATTTTATTGATGGCAACAATTGTGTGACTCCCATTGATGGCCTTCTTTATTCAATGCCATTAAAAAAATATCCAAAGAATTTGAAAGAATACTAATGAAAACAATATTTCCCTCAACACCTCATGATCATTCAAGTACTCATTCTAACAATACAAGAGATTTACACTTCAAATTGCAAGTGAATATAATTTACTATATCTTAACATAAAAAATGCAAAACCTAATAGAAAAATGTATCAATGAGGTACAAGGATGTACAAAATCCAATCAATCAAACACAATCAACCTAACATAATTAAGGGTTGATAGGGGTATTGGATAATTAAGGGTTGATAAGGGTATGAATGTTTATCTTTGATGTACTCTTGAATATCTAGGGACTTGGTGGTATTTAGAAATTTGTTACTCATTTTTATTGCATTGAATCAAAATGTCTCACTATTAATTGCTCCAATGCTATAAGATGAATGAATGTTTTCATGATTATAATGAATATATTGTATGTTATTAATTCTCTAGCGTATATCATCAAATTATGCCAAACATGTGTTTAGTCAACTCAAAGTGGGTGAATGACGCCACTTAGCGAAAAGTTTGAATTTTGAGTTTTAAAATGAAAGGGAATCGGTTTGTGACTATGAGGTCACCCTTGTAAATTAAAGAATTGGGTTTGAGGAGCAAAAGTTACAAGCCACTATAATTTATTATATATAAATGGGAAATATTACGAAACCTAGTTCAAACGAGCATACCGACAGGAAAGAACCAGGAAGAAAACCTTCGGTTGTAGCTCAATTAAGTACAAAAATAGACCCCTTTACAAAACCTATGAATTTCCAAAATACAAACCCCTTTACATTTTAAACATACCCTTTATACAATGCTAGACATTTGACCCATATTTCAAAAAACATCACTGGGTATAGATTATGCCCATACACAATTATGACCATTTTACATTGTTTCCAATTTGAGAATTCAAATTTTACAAAATTTTCCTATTAGAGGCATTCGGCACGCCTTCAACAACGTTAGGTATGTTCATGTTCGATCGACAAACACTCATAACAAACCATCAAGGTAGCTTAGAACCAATCTATATTATTCTAAATCAAATAACAAACATGATGAGATGGTAATGAAAACCAAAAGACGCTAGAATAACCAATCTATATTGTTGTAATTGCTGCATACCTCTTCGAAAGGATTAGAGCTAGCTATTTTTGTAGTAGGTCCATGATCAATCATGCTAGGAATATCGCAAAAGTGGGAAAATGAGAAATCTATATTGTCACAATAGAAAAGATGCTTAGACTAACATATCTATATTAATCTAAACAACCTGAATGATGATGAGTTGGTGATGTAAACTATAAAAGACACATACCTCTTTGAAATGATCGGAGTTGGCTATTGTTGTAGTAGGTCCATGATCAATC
>VDFB02235576.1:0-27673 GCA_007258455.2 Sequoia sempervirens | reverse complement strand
TGCTGGAAATGCCCTTAGCCACTGGTCGGGATCATCCTGCCCGCTGGCTATCCAGATTGTCTCACATGTCTTGCAATGCCGTACGGGATCCTCAGAGCCATTCCCCAGGAATTTCGGCAACTTTTACCGATCCGGATGAGCCATCTTTACCGGTTGACCTCCTTGTTGACCTCCTTGTGTTTTGGACCCGATTAGACTAGTGGATTCCTCGCTACGTCCCTGTGCGTCACCAGCACTCTCGGCCACGTACGAGTCACTGCCACGTCCTCCGTCAGCGTCCGCAACACCGTGGGTCTCCTCAGGATCCCGCCGATGCTCTCTCTGCCCTGGGGTCTTAAGCTCTGGCCTTCCCCTCTTTAACTCTGTGTCGTCGTCCGAGAGTGACAACTCTCGAAATCGTCTGATGCTACTATTCAATTCATCTTCATTGTCATAGAGGTTATATTTTTCTGTATATGGAATGCTGAAGGGGTCTTCGTCCCTTCCTTCTATCAAACTGTGGTGTGTTCGTTCAATAGACGTGTCGATTTTTTTCAAATTTTCATATGTTCTTTTTATGCTCTGATTGATTTCAATTAAGTCCTCATCTAGTTCCTTACCGACTTGCCTTAGTCGTCTTCGCCGATTTTCTTGCTCTTGTAGTCTGAGTGATCGCCGAACTTGCTCTTCCGAAGTCCCGTGCCCGTCAGGTACTCTATTCTTATCTTTGTTCGGCCGTACGGGCATTTAGTTGTTCAAGCGATCATTGCTGGTTGCCGGAAGTGCGGCGCCGACTAGTATCACGTTCTTCCTTTTCCCGTTTGTTTCGGTCTTCACAACGTTGCACGATTTGCTGCCTTCGGCGCTCACGGGCTTCTTCCTCTCGCAAGTCTTGGAGAATAATGAAATGGCGGGCCAGCAACCTGGGCATGCGGTTTAGAAGATGGTTCACCTCGTCGTTCACTTCCAGCCGATCCCAGATGACTTCCTCAGGGATCTCCCGAACGAGGGATTCCCTATGTACGTGGTCACAGAGCGAGATTTTCCACAAATTTACCAAATCTTCTGTCAATGAGTCCTCTCGTTCCTCATTAGCATTTATAGGTTCTTCCGCTGGTTGACCCATTACACTGCCATGGTGGATGATGCCCTAGTCCGTTCAGGCAACGGCGCCAAATGTTTGCCTACGGAATAGGATTCTACTTACTGCAAACGTGTAATATGCAGAACATAGGATAAAACAGTAAACTGGAAGATATCATAGTAAAATGCCAGAACCTTTATTCATTCTCAGGAATATCATGTACAAGAGTATCACAATGCTCACAGTATAATCATCGGCAACAAAACTCATTCCTTATTATCATAGCATCAGTATCTCTTTTCAACTATTCCCACCCGACTACATATAACGCTCGGCGGTGGTTAGACAACCAACCGACACGACGTTTCATAACATCATTACATTAACACTAATCTGAACATGTTTTGCCGAGAGTACATGACATTACATGACATTATTATTCTTTACTAACTATTGTTTTATTTGACAACTGCCGAGTATGACCGAGGCCAACTACGGCCGAGGCCAACTACGGCTGACAACAAGCAAACGGCAACAAGTAAAATATCCGACTAACAAAATCATCCACCAACAACAAAAATACCTCAAACCAATGACAATGAGGGATTTCCGAGAAGGATTATAAAGATTTGCATGAATGAGATCAAAATCCCCTTAGCACAGCATGCACCTTCTGAAGGAAATAAATTCCTCTTATGCTTTCCAACTAAACACCCAACACACAAATCTTGTTTTTCTTGTATAGGGGGCAGCCTGTGAACCATGTGGCTTTGTTGAGTTCAGCCAAATTTTGAAGATTTTGATGACCATATCTTTCATGCCAAAGAACACTGGAATTATCTTTGATAGGTAAGGCATGCATATTAGTTGTAACAAGATCAAAAAAAGTATACAAGCCTCCTTGCTTGATTCCTAGGGCAGCAACTTTTTCCTATTTTACATTAGACACAATGTCATGTCCCCATTTTCAAACTAAGGAAATAATTTAAATATTAATTTAAGCTCCCCAAAAAGTAACTTTAATATCATAAAAAGGCAACTTATGTTTTATTATTAAATTATAAAGTACATCAAAGTGATTTTAGAAAGTGTTCTTAGAAGTGTCTGTAGGACAAGGGACAGAATGAAATTTTAAATTATAAAGAAAAATAAATTCTAGAGACTTTCTGCAAGGTTTAAAATAGCAAGCAAGTGATTATATAAAAAGGAGTTGGGCTTGAGGAAAAAAATCTATTGCTTGTTGCAAAAACCCCTTTCTTGAAGATTTTACATCCAATCATCTTTTGGCTAGAGGATGAAAAACCCTCTTGGTTTTTGGATTGGACTTCAGGATGAAAACCCTCTTATCCAACAAAAGTGATTCCATCTAAGGATTGCATTTGTGTGGAAAGATCAGTTTCAAGAGCTTATTGTAGATTTTCTGCACCAAAAGGCAAAGGATTTTCCATATTTCAATTGATTAGTGATTAAAATCTATTGTTTGTTGCAAAAACCCCTTTCTTGAAGATGGAACATCCAATCATCTTTCGGCTAGAGGATGAAAAATCCTCTTGGTTTTTGGATTGGATTTGGGGATGAAAACCCTCTTATCCAACATCGGTGATTCCATCTAAAGATTGCATTTGTGTGGAAAGATCAGTTTCAAGAGCTTATTGAACATTTTCAGCACCAAAAGGAAAAGGATTTTCCATATTTCAATTGATTTGTGATTTCTTTGTTTCAGTATTTTGATTGTTTTGTATTTACATATTATTATTGATATGTTATTTTTCTAGATTTTATGATATATATATATATATATATATATATATATATATATAGAGAGAGAGAGAGAGAGAGAGAGAGAGATCTCTTTAACTTTTAATGGTGCTGTGGTATTTTATTGGTACTAGCTGTACCCCTCACTATAGCCATACCAACTCCCTTAGGGCAACAAGTAATAATATTTCTTCAAAAGTATTATTCAAAATATTTGGTGGCATAGGGTCATGAAAGGGAACTTTAAATTTTACAAAGTAAAGGAAAATATTTATCTTGACTGTGTGTCCCACCATACATCTTTAGCTTGTTGGAAGACAACAATCTACTAAGACTTGGGGGGGTTGTGGGGCTTGGGGGGGTGAATCAGTAGGTATTAAAATTTTAACCCTTTAACCTATAGAGAAAACTGACTTCTTAAACACTTAGTGTGCAAATTGAAACATGAAATATAGAAATTTAAACAAGCACACAATCAAGCAACACATAACACAAGATATACGTGGAAAACCCAAGATGGGAAAAACCACGGTGAGAATTGCTGCTAGGAGCTACTGTCCTAATCCAGCCTCACTAAGAAATCTTTTGTTACAACTTTTAAGGGCACCAACCCTAAGGAGACACCAAGCCCCTATTCTGAGCACCAACTCAATTATCTGATGGCACCAACCAATCAAAATTACAACATAAAAGATCATTACAATTTGTTCATCAAGAACACAAGTCAATGTTACAACTTGTCCTGCAACTGCTCAAGTTTCTGTTGCTGTCACAACTCTCTCCTCTGCTCTGCACCCCTCTCTTCTGCTCTGTTCTTCTCCTTTTCTTTTAGGGCATTCTCTATCCGCCTCAATGCACTCTCATACACCTTCTACAACTCTCTCTCTTTTCTTTTCAATGTATTCTCTGTCCGCCTCAAGAGCTCAAAATTACTTTTGCACAGTGCACTATCTCTTCTTCACACACACTCAGTTACAACCGTACACTCTATTCTAATCATCCGTTTCTGTTGTTGTCACAACTCTCTCCTTTGCTCCACACCCCTCTCTTCTACTTTGTTCTTCTCCTTTTCTTTAGGGCATTCTCTGTCTGCCTCAATGCACTCTCATACACCTTCTGCAACTCTCTCTCTATTCTTTTCAGTGTATTCTTTGTCCACCTCAAGAGCTCATAATTACTTTTGCACAATGCACTATCTCTTCTTCACACACACTCAGTTACAACCATACACTCTATTCTAATCATCTGTTTTGTGTAGTTGTTGACCAATGGTGATTGCCTCGGAATTCTCTACCATGAACACATCTTCTGTTAGGGTTCTAGGATATCTTCTTCACTACCATACTTTTGCATTGAGCTACACAACATTTAATTCTGGTGCAAAGAATGTTCTAAGAGTAGCAATCTACTCAACCCTAAGATCAGATAGCACTTAATTTATTCCTTTGTTCATTCACTCCAATCTGATCTTCATCGTCTTAGCTATCTGTGCCTAGCAGATCAAATCTTCACCTACATTGGTCACAGGTGCAGTTGAACAAATTAAATTCGTTCACTCAATCAGTTAATAGTTAAACCTTGTTTACACAGGTTTAGCCGTTCGATATCTGTTGGCATTTCAATTCACACCTCTAGAATGCGAATTAGAAACGGAAAGCTATGCACAGATAAACTACTCTTCAAATTAGGAGGGGAAGCTCCCTCTTTGCTGATGGTGTTTAAGAAAGTAAATTAAAACTAATTTGCCTATATTTTTGGTTTAGCTAAGAGCACAAGGTTATAGAACTCAAGCGCCGTAGCTGAGATTTTTTGTTTTGGAATTTCAACTACGACTAGCCTACTCTAATGACGTTTCTAATTTCTGAAGTAAACGCAGAGCAAGAGAATTAGAAATGGACAAAGTTTGATTCTCTGACAAAACACTTAGATAAAATCTTCTTCCAACACACATCTACTTACTTTCAATGCAAGCCGAAATGGAGATCATACAAGCATAACACAATAAACGGAAATTTGAGACATTATATTAGGGCAAAATAGGCACAAGACTTAATTTCTCAAATCTCAAGAACAAAGATTACACAAGATACATGGACTGAACAAGAACTTGCATCTAAAAGAGACTTGCAAACTTGTTCTTACACAAAGTGAACAGCAACTACACAACAACTTGCAAGAAAAATAGGCTCAACAATTTGTTATCACAAGCACGGTTCCAGAAAACAATGAGCAAACACTCTTATTTATGGACAAGCAAGAGGTAGGGAACCCTACAATCCACTTTCTTTTACAACTCAACTTGCCAACATGCAAGCATTTTATTTCTAAAACTAAAGAAGATAAACATCTAACCACCTAAGAAAGCATTAAAAACAGGAAGTGCCAACTATTACAATTTTGTTTTCTTTCTCTTCTTAAAAGAGTAGATAAGAATTGAGACGAGAATAGAAAGAAAACGAAAAGAAAGCTTCTAGATGATGGCTACTTTAAATCTCAATCACATTTGCCAAAAAACGTTAGAAACTGTGTCTTTGTCAGGTGCATCAATACTATCAATAGCAAAGTTTCGCTTTTCTAGGATTTCTTCACCATCTGCAATCAATCTCAAAAAATCTTCAACCTCATTGGCCGCTTTCTCAAACCTCGCTGAAATCATGGAAATCTTACTCATCCTACCACCAACTGAATCGCTGCCATCACTACTACGAACAACATTCTGAAACTGGGTTTGCACTTCATCAAGTCCAACGTAGGAACCATCTTCATGACTATACTGAGAAGGAATCTCTGTAACAAACTCACTTATGAACAAAAGAGCCTCAATCACCCTTTGTCTATAGGCAACAAACTCCTCAGATATCCTCTCCTAGGTTTTCACCTTGAAGATGTTGCGTTCTTTCCATGCAAAGATTTGTCTCTTGTGTTCTCTTGAAACCATCGCGCCATAAGTTGTATCCAAATCTACAATAATGATTTCATGCCCAGGTTTCACTGTTGCCATGGATTGCTCAAATCCTTGAATCCCTTGGCGTAAGTCATGTGCATTATTCCTTAGATGAAACATCTGTGCCAAGATTTCTTTTCCTCTAATGATGAAACCTTCGATCCATTCTTGTGTTTGCTTCCCGCATATTACCAACTGCCTCAACTGTTGATGATCAGCTCGTGTCTCTAGAACCTGGGGCAGCAACTGAGTAGCCTGTGAAGTGCCATGAACAAGGTTAGAAATGTATAGCCCGAGTTGTCGGATTTCAGCCTTGAGGGCTGCCTTATCTTCCCCATCTTTCAACACTCTTTCTTGAAGAGTTTCAAATGCAACTTTGAACAAACTAACATCCGCATGCTTGGTGTTCTTACCAAGATTGGCCTTAACCATTATGAAATCATTGACATCAACTTCATCTCTGTTTCTATCTTCAGGAGGTGTAGTAGTCTCCATGATCATCTCACCATCAAGATTTCTCTCGAAGTGAATTTGTTTCTTTGCCTTCTTTTTAGGTGCTTCCTGATAGACATTGTCAAGATCATCAAAATTCAACTGATATGAAGGCCTTCTTCTCTTCCTTCCCAGGAAGCTCTCAAGCCAAGATGTGGTAGTATCTCTACTAACTTCCCTGGGAGGTTCAGCTATAACTCCTTCATCTTCTTCAATCTCCAGATCAATATGAATTGGTGAAGACCTTGGCAATGGTGGAGAATCATGTGTCAAGGGCACATCTTCTGTTTCCTTTTGAGGTGCGGACTCTTTTGGAGGAGCTTTTGTTTCAACTGTTGGCTGCTCTTGTATGACTATACTCAAGAAGTCCAACCTTCTTCTTACATTCTTCGTTGATCTGCTACCCTTTACACCTTCTTGAGATTGACTTATACCCTTCATCTTTGGCTGTGCTCTAGAAGAAGAGGGAAGTGATGACTATATTCTTGTCAGCTCTGCTACTGGAATGGATTTATTCCTCTTGAGGACCAAGAAAGTCTTGTTGTACTCAATGCCTTGGCATGTCCTTTCTTCTAGTGAGATGTTTTCCTTGTTGGCCCAATTGACCTGTGGAAGAGGCCATTGTTTGATTTCCTTTCGAGTGTTCATTGGGAAAAGTACATCTCCATCATCATCTAAAAGTCCCTCGATATCCTCTGACAAACAATCTTTCATTTGATGGAGAGTGAGTCTGCTGTAACTACACCTTCGTACCTTGAACTCATCTCTGCAGTTGGCCCAAAAATCTTCAAGTACAGGCACATGAGCATAGTTCTTCTCAGGCCGGGCTGCGAAGATGCCATGAGGGTCATATGATCGTCTCTCACTGTAAGGCTTGAGACCAAGTTTAGCCAACTCATCACTCATGGACTTGGCATCTACTGTTGATCTGCATGTGTAAATTCCCAACCCAAATGGAAAGTTGAAGGCTGGCTTCTTTCTATTCCGCAGAACCGTGTGGACATCATATGCTTGCCTTAGGAATTCCATGAAAACAACTTCATCTGATGGGTACCTCGGCAACATGAGTGGAGCACTGGAGAAGTCGTAGACTCGGATGTAGGTGAAGGTAGGAAACTGTATAAACCAATCTGCCCACTCCACCATTGTTGCCCTGGCAGTTGATGAAATACGGACATGCAACTCATTATCCAGGTCTCGCACTGTATAAATCAGGAAAGCCTCGTTTACCCTCTTGTAATGGTGTGATGATTATGTGAACTCCAACTGAGGGTAGTTATTGTCGACGTGTTGTACATTCAGAGACCCCACAGTGTTCAACCCTCTAAATTTGCCTTGGAAGGCTACTAGGTAGACAAGGTAGGAGACCATGTGGAACTCATGAATTTGGAAGTATTCAATTATTTGTTGATGGAGGTAGTCACTAATTAAGGTTGACCAATCATAGAATTTTGTCTTCTTCATGATGTGAGGTATAACATAGAACATCCAAGGTTGGAACTTTGTAGCATCCTCTTGATCAGTGATCCTATTGAGTAGGGTGATCATTGTAGCAATTTCATCTTAAAATTCCCCTCGCTCGACGTTCTTTGGTAAGGTCTTATGTTTTTCTTTCATCCACTTGTGTTCAATCTTCTTGCTGTATTTCTCCTTATGCATGTCCCATATTCTTTCACATTCTTCCTTGGAGATAGTCACACTTTTAGGCCAAGGTGGAATTGAGAAGCATTTTTCAATCACGTCTAGTTTCAGGCTGCAAATGACTCTTCCATCTACCGACTGAATCTCCCGAGTTGCCGGATTGTAATGCTTGATGCAAGCGATTACAAATTCCAAACTTTGCACTGAAATAGGAATGGATGCTGCTGTAGTCTGGAGTGACCAAGGTGCCTGACTGCAATGTTGCCTGCATTTTCCAATGCTTGCAAGTTGAATATTGTTTTGATGTAATGCAAATCAATCTCAGTTGTTTTGATGAAGTCATGATATAGTGTACTCCATTTTGAAAACCTTGAAGAATGACTATAAATTTTTGCTTATTTCTAGACCCCCGTTTGAATTCGATTTCCGGCTTCCAGATTGATCCTACAGATGAGCTGAATGATTCATCACGGAGCTTGATCGAATCTGATGAGATTATCCTGGAGGCATCCTTGGCTAAAAACTTCATTTGATGCTTCAAAATCATGGGCACCCATCTCCTTTTGGGGTGCCCATCTTTCCCAGAGTTAGCCATTTTCATGCTCACCAAGTTCTTGCTTGTTTCCCTTTGATCTTCTAATGAATTCTTGATTTCGAGAGCTAGATTGATTTGATCGGTTGACAGTCAGATTCACTGGATAGCCTGACTGATTCTAAAGGGGGTCTCGTGGGAGTGATGTCTTCTGAAAGTTGAATCTCAGGGGTCAAAAGCTTGGGCACCCCTGGCTAGCCAGGGTGCCAACTCTCCCAGAGTTAGAATATTTTGTGTTTTTCACCTTGCTTTTGACTTCTCACACTTTGCTCATGTTTTTCCCTCAGTTCCGCCTTCGATATCTGATGGCTGCCAACTCTGATTGACGTGCTGGTGATTGCGTTGGAGAGCTTGATCAAATCTGAAGAAGTTATGCTAGAGGTGTCGATTGCAAATTCACTCATTTAGGCCTCCAAAAGCTTGGGCGCCTATGTCCCTTAGGGGTGCCCATTTCCTCCAGACTTAGCCATTTTCACTTGATTTTCATTCTTCAAAGTTAGGCCTTCATGTTATATCACCTGTTCGATCTAGATTTGTCGGTGATTAACAAGTTTGATGATCTGACGAAGACATCCGTTGCAAAGCTGACATAATCCTAGAGAGATTGAGCACATTTATAGACCCTAATTGCTAGATTAGATCCTCCAAAAGGTTGGGCGCCCCTGGCCACCTGGGGTGCCCAGAGTTCCTAGACTTAGAAATTTTTTATGCTTGATTTTCACTATTTGCATTCTGCCACTTGGTTGAAACTCCTTCAATCAATCTGTGATTCAGGCTGACTGGGTGATCCGATGACTGCGCTGTTGGATTCACTGTGGAGCTGAGAAGATTCTAAATAACATCGTATGTGAGCACAAACCATTATTTCACCATTTGATGACTTGAAAACCTGGGCACCTATCTCCCTATGGGGCACCCATGGCTTCCAAACTTAGTTTTTATTCTGCAATTTTCACCTTTCTCCTTTGTTCCATGTGCTTGCCTTTGCCTTGCTCGTTGGTGATGAAATTTTTTCTAAGGCATGAAGGTTTAGGCACTGTAGAAACCCTAGTTTCCCCAAAATCTCTGTATCTGACTGTTTTTAGGTTTTTCTGAAGGTTTTTGATTTTTGCTTGTTTTTTTGAGTTTTGAGCAATAAATGAAAGGTACGATTTTTGCAATAAATAAAGAATAAATTCTAAGGAAATAATCTGACTCAGGAAATGATGTAATACTAATGCCAAGGCGTTTATTTGTCCTCTGAGATGATTACAACAAATATTCTATTACATGCAATGAATAAAGCAATTGATTTTTAATATTCAAGGAACCTGATTTCAGCCGCCATGAATGAAATGTGAGATGGTACGGCTCACTGTTGACACACTCTTCCTCTGCCAGATGCTACCCAAATGCTCTCTTGATATTTGCGCCTATTCTGATGAAGACAAATGATGAAGAAGGAAGGCGTTGTGCTCTGGAACAAAAAGACGTCCTTGCTGATATGGTACGGCCTGATACAGGATGGTACGGCCTGGTAAATGACAGCAGCAATAATAAATTTGTACGGCTTCTTCAAGTTTCTCCAGATCTCTCTGAAAGGTGCGCCTAAAGGAATGAATGACTTCTGAATGCAAATACTCTGAAACTCTGTAAATAGATAACCTCTGAAGCTCTGTGATTCCTCCTGAATGAAGAAACCTCTGCTGCAATAAATCAAGTGGTATTTCACACCCTCTGAATTGCTTCCGATGGAGATGGCTCGTTCCCCAAGGAATTCGAACTTGAAACCCTAAAGTCTCTTGCTCAGATCAAAGTTGATCAGTTCTCAAATTCAATAATCTCCATAATGGCACACAAACCAATGCAAAACCCTTTATCTCTTCAAAAGTGCGATTTCCACAAAGATAGGGTTTTAATAAAATATTCACTTTTAATTCTTTTAATTTCTCCATAGTCTCAGCTCGAATATTAAATCATAATTTAATTGCCAAATAGGGCCCTTCTGATGATGGCGCACCCCTCAAGAAGAATCACTTAAGTTATAATTTAATATTATAACTTTATATTATAATCATTAAATAATTAATATTTAATTAATACAATTAAATATTAATATTTCTCTCGTTACTCATCCGATGACTGTTCCGTCTGAAGCTGACAAACACTGGAGTGATTCTGAACGCTGCCAATCTCATACTGCTAAAAATAGCAGGGGTCCCACGCTGACTGCCAGGAACTGCTAAAAATAGCAACTCTGCAAAAAGTCTCCGATCGAGCCCAAACGAAAGACTACTGATCAAACTCTGCTAACTGAAGCTGAGCCAAGCTCCCAAGTGACCCTCTATCCAGTCTATCAGCCTACGAGGGTCGTGTGATAGGCCAATCCTGTACTCCGAGAGATGTCATTGAGAAGGGGACATGACAGGCACCTAAACTGAGTTGGGGCGCCTGGAGTCTCCAGTGTTAGCCAAAATTTTGCAATTTCCAACTTTGACAACTTCCTTTCTACATTCTTCGATTTGCGTGCACATCCAGTGTTTGAATGTTTGAATTTGACACCTAGCAGCTGACTGTCCTCCATTAATGGCTTCAGAGTTCCCGAAATGCTTTTTGAAATTACAAATAAAAGCATAATAGACCCACTAGGGAAAAACTGATCATTTTGTGATTCTAATTGCACCAACTTGATGAGGAAGTATTTTCGACCAATCAAAATCAGTTTGAACCCTAACAGCCAGACTTTTCTATTTTTAGAAAAAATTTCCAACATCCGTTTTGACAAATTTGATAAGACTTTTACTCATTTCTTCAAAATGCCTAAGTGTAGCAAAAATTTTAATTTGGGGTACAACAATATCTTCATATTTGAAACTGGGCCATTGATCCTATCTCTTCGCGCCATGATCCAACGTTCCTCATTCATCGTCACACCTTTAAAACATCATCGTCAAATGAACCTTCCTTTAAATCTCCATCGTCATATATCGCTCCAACTCTTGAGTCACCACCAATTACTCACGCAATGCGAATAACCTTGACGATGACCGTTAGATCATCCACCCTTCAAATCTGCACTGTTGATCTTCATTCATCGGGTATCACTGTAACACATATGCCTTTATTTCTTCTTCAGTGATGTGAATGGACATGGCGATCACCGTTGGATCAGCCGCCATCCAATCTACACCGCCCCCCGCTATATAGCTGGCAAAGGACACAGGCCCACAGAATCCTAGGGGGCTAGTGGGCTACTACCACCTGTTCACCTTTGACGTCACCTTCATCTTCCTTCTTACGTTCATCGATCATCGCGAGAACCATCCCATTGCTTCGCTTCTCAACAATGATGTGAAGCGATCGAGCGATATGTTGCCACATATTTGTTGGACCCATCAAATGCATTGTCCTCCATCCAATCAAAACACCATCTAATCTCCACTGTTCCCCTCTTCCCCATGAGGTATAGACAGGGTCCCACCACAGGTGTTGTGGGCTTGTGGGCACCATCGGATCATCAACCTCAACTTGATCACAACCGTTGATCAAACTCCATTGCTCATCGCTAAGCTATAGGTCGGCTTCAAAGAGCTTTCCGTGATGCATGGGACCTTAGCGATAGCCATCGGATATGGAACTAATGAGCGTGTACCGTCTGATCTCCAAAAGAACACATCAGCGACACCAACTCGAAGACTAGGTAAAGAGGCCGGTTTCCCCACGTTGTAATAGGCTTAAGTTATGACTTAAGCAACCTGCAACCTACTATAGCTAGTCAACAACGAAATAGAAGAACTGTTTGCGCACCAAGACTGTAAACCCTTATGGTTTATCTTCAAAACCCTAATTCGATTCTGATCACATCTTGCATCTTCTTGACTTGCATCGCACTTTTCTAAGAAGCTCTCAAAAAACCCATATTAAATTTGGCCTTTGATTTCTCCTCAGACACTAATGACAACATTTTGACAACAATGCCAACACTCTCTTCTTACAAGATCAGTTCCATCGCACCTTTGACCCCCTTTTTGACATCAATGACAACAATATGCCAACATAGCCTTTGAATTTTGGCACTCAAGATTGCATGTTGAAAATGAACTAAAGGAAATTAATATTTATTTTTTTGAATCATCGTACTCATTCTAAGGAGTGTTGTGACCTTTTTCACACATCGCCCCATTGCAAATGGGGACCCCCCTAATTTTTGCTTCGTTCTGAACTTTTGGCTTGATTTTAGTTTGTTTTGTCGTTGTCTCTCTTTTCTACTGTCTGTCTTTCGGGGTGTGCCCGTCTGATGTGGGATTTTGGCCAAGTCGGTAAAATTAGGGTTTGTACTTTTCTGGTCAATCCAAAATCAAATGAAGTGAATATATTGAAAATAGAGACTAACACTGTTGTCAGTGTGCTTCCAGCAGGCTTCCACTAAAATTTCATCAGATTCCGGTAACTTACTATTTTTAGTAAGTATGCAATTCAGGGCATTCCGTCAACATTTTTGAGGTTTTAATAGTCACACTGCATTCAGAACACATCAAGCTGCTCGTGTGCAAAATTTGAGCCAGAATGGACAACTTGCTATTTTTAGCAGTTCAGCTTCCAAAGCAAATTTCAAGGCTTATATGCAGAGTTTTTCAGTGCATGTCTGGAGATTCCTTCTGGGTTTTCAGAGACCTTCGCGATAGTATAACATGCAAAATGAGATGACAACTTTTAGAGTTCAGCCTTCAGAGGCTATTTTTAGGGTTTGCATGTCAGGGTTTTCTTTGCATGTCTGCATATTCCTTATGGGTTTTTCGAGAGCTTCGCAGTGATATGACATGCAAACGGAGATGGTCACTCATTTGGGAACTTACTATTTTTAGCAGGTACATCACGACAGCCGCCTCCCAGCACTTCAGAATCACGAGCTGATCGCAATGCAACAAAAACGAGAACAAACGAAGATCATTTGATATGCATGCAGAACAAATTAGGGTTTCCAGTTTCAGGACTCAAAAAGAGGGGTAAAAAGTCAGAATTTTCGAAAACCGGTGTAAACCACCGCGATCAGCATCCTTCAAGCTATATGCTGGTAAAATTTGAAGACAAACGGAGCACTTACTATTTATGAAATATTCTGAGCCAAATTTTTTTCAAATTTTCAATTGCAACAAGCAGAGCAATCCACAGTCATTAGGGTTAGCTCTAAACCAGAACGATACTGAAACAACTCTAACCAGAATGTACACCAGGATCTCGATGAGGGCAAGGTGTGAGCATTGGTCAGAGGATTTGAATGCAAAAGCAGAACTGGAAGGAACTCTAACCAAGAATGGCGCCGATGATGGCGAGCATATGGTCAGAGGATCTTCTACCACTATAAGTACTGAAAGGGAACTCAACACCAAGTATGTGCTACCCAATCCAGTATGGAGTTGAGGCGACCATATGGCGGAGTGCTAAGAATTACAATGCTTTGAAGGGAAATAAGCTAGAATGCTGAAGTAACTCGACACCCAGAATGTGCTTTCTAACCCGGAGGGGGAAAGGAGCTACCATAGGGCGGAGATGTAAGATATTACAAAGCAATTACAGAATATAAAGCATGAGTGTTACAAATCATGAAAAAGTAGGATTAAAGAACTGCTGTCAGTACTACTGCCAGCTTACAATAATTATGAATTCCTGCAAGATCACTATTAGAGCTCTTCAAAATTGTTGCAACAACAAGGAACCTTTTACAAAGCCTTTAATAATTTCTTAACTCCGATCCAAGGAAGAAAATGCAGATTTCTTAAATTTGGTTATGACAGACCTGCACTTAAAATAAATAACCAGCAACACAGAAATTCAATGAATAGCTCAAAACTCCCTCAACTCTCACTCAAATTGTCTCAAATCTGATGCAATAGACCCTCAAAATGATGGCGCCTAACTTAGTAATAAGAAATGACATCTAAAAATGGTTATTAATTACTGACACGAATCCCAAGGCACTCCAGAAAGTACGGCCTTCAAGGAATGACGAATTTGCATTATAAAATCATAAACTTCATATTAAAATCTGCAAATATTCATGAAGGGGCGCCTCCAACAGGGAAACACAATGAGACAATACCCAAAATGAGAATGTTTAAGATTTGAGACTTGTGAGCAGAAATATACATTCAGCAGTCATGACCAGCAACTCTGGAATTGACAGGAAATAATAAAACTCAACTACGAAGGATAGGAAACCAACTATAACTGAAAAGACAAATCAATAACACTCAAACCTCTCAACTAGTTGCTGTCTTTCAAGCAAGAAGAAGAGCCAAGCTAGGAGGCCTTCATTCCTCGAAGCAATCCCAAAGCCAATCTGGCAGCATAACATTCCTGTAGACAAAAGATAATCTCAATGATAACCAATGGCCTCCTTTTATAATTTTCAGATGATCTTTCTCGAAACCCTAAACTTCCTTTTCGAACCAAACCCTAATCCTCCAATAGAAGGCGTCCCACTTTTCCAAGCAAACTTTGACTTTTAATAATACTTTATTTCCTTCTTGAAATTGGCGTCCAATTTGAGCTTGGGTTAATCTTTACTTTATAAGAAATATAATTAATTTCTTTCAATGAGGCGCCCTCCCATAAAGACATCTTTTAAAACAACTTAAAGTGACAAGCTAGGCCAAGGGGGTCAATGTTAAAATATAACATTAAAACATGACTTTAATTAAATAATTCGACTTATCTCTCCAATTGTGCCCCAAAGCCATAAATGAGCAAGCCAACTGATCAGTTTGAAGTAGAAAGTCAACCATGCTGAAACCAACAGGAACACTGCCAGAAATAGAATTTACTAAAAATAGTAAATTCCTGAAGATGCTCAGAATGCCAAGAAGAACATATTACTGCGAAGCTCTCTGAAAACCCAGAAAGAATCCGCCATTGAATCAACCAACCTCGAGCAAGAGCATCCTTCAAAACAAGAAACCCTAATTTTACCTTCCAAGTAGCCTACGGGTCTCTGGAATAGGCCAACGGTCACTGGAAAGATCATGCTCGAGAAGGGGACATCCAGATGGATATGTCCTACAATGACTTTATGGATCATAAGAGGAAAAATAAAGGACAAGGGAGACATTATGATCAAAGAAGAGCATCAGTACAAGGAGACTTGTATCAAGCTGTCAACAAGGTTACACTTCCACACTTTGACGGGAGTGATACCAGTTCAGCCCGAGCTTGGATACAGAAGCTGGATAACTATCTAGCTCTCAGACCCATGGCAGAAGAAGAGGCGATCAAGTTCGCTACGCTACACCTTGATGGGGTGGCGCACGAGTGGTGGTACCATGGCCTAGTTACTTTGGGTCATCGGTCAATCACAACTTATGATGAGTTCACCACTAGACTCATCGAGAGGTTTGAGAAAAAGGACCCTGAAATACATTTCAGAGAACTTGCACAGTTGAGGCAGTATGGCACAGTTGATGCCTACATAGCTGAGTTTTAGAGACTCTCAGTCATGGTTACTGGAATCACGGAGAGGAGATTGGTGATCCTTTTCAGCGAAGGTTTAACGGAACCACTCAAAGGTTGGATTAAAGCCTTTGATCCACCAACCCTACAGGAGGCCATGAAGAAGGCAAGAAACATGGAGTGGGCTGCTCCTAAGGCAAAGTTTCAATCCAATTCCCCCTTTCAGAAAAGGGATAAAGGGAAAAGACCTCAGCATAGACCTCCTTTGAGACCACAGCATAAGGAGTTCAAACATCATAACCCCCATGTCACAAGATTGGATCCGGAGACCCTGAACGAACTCAGAAGAAAGGGGTTATGTTTCCGGTGTAGGGAAAAATGGACTCAAAATCATGTTTTCCCAAAGGGAGTTAAATTTAATCAGATTGAGTACTATTCAGCTGGTGAAAGTAATTCTGATTTTTTAGACCAGCAATCTGATTTTGAGGATAGTGAAGTGGAAAGAGTCCCAGAAGAGGCCGAAGATGAAAAGGAAAGTGGAGGAATCTTGGCTCAACTTTCGAGCTTCCAAAGAAACGAATCCTTCAAGGTTCGGGGAATGGTTAAAGGGCAGCGAATCGTTGCTTTGATCGACACTGGAGCAACTCATAACTTCATTGACGAAGTTGTGGTGGCAAAGAAGGGATTGCAAACAGAAGAGTTTGAAGGCTTTAAGGTCATGGTTGCTGATGGTTTCCACATTTCATGCACCAAGAAGATCTCAAACATGACTATGCAATTGGGAAACTACGAAGTCAAGGATGACTTCTATGTAGTCAGCATTGGAGATACTAATGCCGTCTTAGGCATTCAATGGCTGCGTTCACTTGGAGAGATCTCCTTGAATCTGCAAACTATGGAGCTCAAGTTTCAATCCGATGGGAAGAGGATAGTACTAAGAGGAATGTCCAATGGGGGCCCTCGGGTTGTGTCATTCAAAAGTATGGCAAGGCTGATCCATCACGATCAAGCTGAGTGGGTTGTTGAATGCATGATCCTTCCTGCTAGTCCGGTTGAGACTAAAAGAGATTATCCTCCTGATGTTCAGTCTCTACTCACAAAGAAGAGCAAAGTCTTTGCTGATTTGCCTCCTGGACCACCACCTGAACGGGGTTCAGAACATATCATAGAGCTCAAGGAAGGAGCTAAACCGGTGATTACAACTCCATATCGGTACCCCAAGAGGCAAAAGGATGAGATTGAGAAGAACATTCAAGAACTCTTGGAGATGGGTTTCATTCGCCCAAGCAAGAGCCCCTTTGCTTCTGCAGTGGTTCTTGTGAAGAAGAAGGATGGTACCATGCGCATGTGTGTGGACTATCGTGCTTTGAATCAAAGCACAATCAAAAACAGATACCCCATTCCAAGGATAGATGAGCTCATTGACGAGCTACATGGGGCCAAGTTCTTCTCGAAGATCGATTTGAGATCGGGTTACCATCAGATTCGAATGAGAGGATCCGATGTTGAGAAGGCAGCTTTCAGATGTCACTATGGCCATTTCGAGTTTCTAGTCATGCCATTTTGGTTGACTAACGCTCCTGCTACCTTCCAGTCTTGCATGAACAGAGTTTTTCAAAATCAGTTAAGGAGGTTTGTGTTGATATTTTTCGATGACATTTTGATTTACAGCAAGACTTGGGAAGATCATCTCAAGCACTTGGAGGAAGTGCTTAGCATCTTGGAATCTGAGAGTTTGTTCGCAAAAGCATCCAAATGTGAATTTGGAATGGAGGAGTTACTGTACCTTGGCCACATAATCAGTGCTGAGGGAGTGAAGGTGGATCCAGAAAAGATCAAGGCAGTAGTTGATTGGCCACCTCCTGAAAACTTGACTCAGTTGAAAGGTTTTTTGGGTCTTTGTGGTTTTAATCGGAGATTTGTAAAAGGTTACTCACAGAATGCTGCTCCTCTTACTGATCTCACCAAAAAGGGGGCTTTCTGTTGGTCCGAAAAGGCTCAAACTGTTTTTGACAAGTTTAAGAAGATCATGAGCTTGTGTCCGGTTCTGGCCATTCCGGATTTCTCCAAGCCATTCGAGCTACAATGTGATGCATCCGGTGAAGGAATTGGGGCTGTCTTGATGCAAGACAAACATCCTATTGTATTTGAGAGCAGAAAACTGAGGGGAGTTGAAAGAACATACTCTATCTATGACAAGGAAATGCTTGCCATTATGCATGCATTAGCCAAGTTCAGGCAGTACTTGGTGGGAAACAAGTTCGTGGTCAAGACTGATCACAATAGCCTCAAACACTTCATGCATCAGAAGGACCTGAACGAGAGGCAACAAAAGTGGGTGAGTAAGCTTCAAGCTTATGACTTTGACATTGAGTATGTCAAAGGGAAAAATAATGTTGTGGCCGATGCTTTGTCAAGGAGACCCCATCTTAGCTCATTGTGTGAGCTTACTGCGGATTGGAGGGACATGTTGCTTGCTGATTATGCCAAAAATCAGTTTGCAACCAGCATTATTGAGGGTACTTTTCATGATGAAAGGTACAAGGTGATTGAGGGGTTGATATACTATAAGGGGAGAATCTTTCTGGTGGCTGATTCTAAGCTTAAGAAGAAGATTCTATTGACATTTCATGACATTCCGCTTGCTGGTCACCAAGGATTTTTTAAGACATACAGGCAGATCCGAGAAAGATTTTCTTGGAAAGGGTTGAAAGGAGAAGTTCAACGTTATATTCAGGAGTGCCCTGTTTGTCAAATGAATAAGAACGAGCATACACTGCCAGCTGGTTTGCTGCAACCACTTCCTATTCCCAATCAAAAATGGGAAAGCATCTCGATGGATTTCATCACAGGGTTGCCCAGGGCCCAAGGGAAGGATTGTATCTATGTGGTAGTGGATAGACTTACCAAATTTGCTCATTTCTTCGCCATTACCAGCTCTTTTTCAGCAGCCCAAGTTGCAGATCTGTTTTTTCATGAGGTGTTTAGGTTGCATGGGTTGCCGAAAAACATTGTAAGTGATAGGGACAGCAAGTTCCTAAGCACTTTTTGGCAAGAGGTCTTCAGAATGAGTGGTACTGTGCTCACTCCAAGCACTAGTTACCATCCCCAAACAGATGGACAAACGGAAATAGTGAACAAGTGGTTGGAAGGCTACTTGAGAAACTATGTGTCAGAGCAGCAAAGAGCATGGGTTAAGTGGCTGCACATAGGCGAGTACTGTTATAACTCTTCATTTCATATGTCAATTAAGATGTCTCCTTTCTTGGCTCTCTATGGGTATGAAGCACCTAGCTTTGCCGATTTGGTGTTTGGTGATAGCAAAGCACCTCAAGCCAAGGACTTGTTGCAGCAAAGTCAAGACATCATGAAATCATTGAAGAATAATCTGCAGATTGCACAGAATCAGCAGAAGATGTATGCTGATCAGAGGCGTGTTGAGCGTTCTTTCGAGGTTGGGGATATGGTTTATCTCCGATTACAGCCTTACAGACAGTCTACTCTCAAGAAGAGTGGAGCTGAGAAGCTCAAACCTCGCTTCTATGGGCCATTCAGGGTCATCAGAAAAGTTGGGGCAGTAGCTTATGAGTTGGAGCTACCTTCTGACAGCAGAGTACACAATGTCTTCCACGTGTCTCGCCTCAAGAAGGCACTTGGACATAATGTGGTTGCTTCATCACAGTTGCCACCTTTGGATGAAGAAGGACAGTTGGTTCTAATTCCAGAGGAGATACTTGATTTCAGAGAACGTTCTTTGAGGAAAAGAACAATCAGAGAATACTTGGTGAAGTGGAAAAATTTGCCTTTGGAGGATGCAACTTGGGAGAATGAGGAGGTTCTGCAGCATCCAAGTTTGCAATTGCTTGAGGACAAGCAATCTTGGGGAGGGCGGACTGTAATGTCCCCGTCTCAAGCCTGATCTTTTCAGTGACCGTTGGCCTATTCCGGAGACCTGTAGGCTAGTCGGAAGGTAAAATGAGGGTTTCCTATTTTGAAGGATGTTCTGGCTCGGTGTTGATTGTTTCAATAGTGGATTCTTTCTGGGTTTTCAGAGAGCTTCGCAATGGTATGTTCTTCTTGGCATTCTGAGCATCTTCAGGAATTTACTATTTTTAGTAAGTTCTATTTCTAGCAGTTTTACAGTTGGTTTTGGCATGGTTGACTTCCTACTTCAGTTTGATCAGTTGGCTTGCTCATTTATGGCTTCAGGGCACAGGTGGAGAGATAAGTTGAGCTATTTAATTAAAAGTCACGTTTTAATATTATATTTTAACGTTGACCCCTTAGCCTAGTCTATTGACTTCATGTTGTTTTGAAAAGTGGTCTTTTGAGGGTGGCACCTTCATTAAAGATTATTTTATAATTTACCAAGGTCAAATCAAGCCTTAAAGTGGACGCATTTATTAAAGTGTTGATTTTATTTAAAAGGTCAATATTGAGCTTTAAAGAAAAGGGACGCCATCTTTTGAAAAGGATTAGGGTTTTGACTTTGAAGAGAAGTTTAGGGTTTCGAGAAGTCAACAGGAAATTATAAAAGGAAGACTTTGATCCTCAATTCATTATCTTTTGTCTACAGTATTGTTATGCTGCCGGTTTGGCTCTGGAATTGCTTCGAGGAATGAAGGCCTCCTAGCTCGGGCATTGCTTCTTGCTTGCAATACAGCAACTAGTGGTGATTTAGTATAGTTTTGTGAGTTTGCATTGAATTGTGTGCATTGTAATCAGCTTGTGGCTGTTTAGATCAGATTCTTGCATATTAGATAATTTCTAGAGTTGCATTTTAGCTTCAGCAGATTTGAGTTTTTATTCATAAATCAGAAAATACCAAAAAGATTGTTCTGGGTATTATCTCATCCTGTCTGTCTAGGCAAGGCGCCCATTTGTTCCAATTTGTAGAATTTTTAGAGAAGTCTTTTATTTTTAAATGCAAAGTCGCCCTCTTGCTGGGCCGTACTGTTTCAGATCTGCATTGGGTTGCGTGCATCAAAATAAATAGTATCTTTTGAGTGAGTTTCAGTGTTCTGATTTGGTCGCCATCATACTAGAGCCATTGTGCAATTCGTTTCATGAGAATTGATGAAGTTTTGAGCAAGTTGTGAGTGGATTTGTGAAGTACAGGGCTGCTGTTCGTGCACACGGAAATCTAGACTGTCATAAATCAGAATTTGAGGTTGGTCTGCTTATTGCACTTTCAGATCTAATCTTTGATATTCAGTGAAGGAAGTTCAATACATATTATTGCAGCTTCATTTATATGTTGATTCACATTCATATCAAGATCTTATTATTTATATTGTAAACTGGCAGTAGTACTGACAGTATAGATATTCTTGCTCATCATAATTTGTAATGTTCAGCTTCTCGCTCAGTATTTGCTATTGTATTTAATTTATCTCCGCCCTATGGTAGCTACTTTCCCACTCTGGGTTAGAAAGCACATTCTGGGTGTTAAGTACTTTCAGCCTTTCAGTTATTTCTTTCAAGCATTGTTATTTGTAATACTCCGCCATATGGTCGCCCCTCAATCCATACTGGATTGGGTAGCACATACTTGGTGTCGAGTTCCCTTTCAGTACTTAGTGTAGAAGATCCTCTGACCAATGCTCACACCTTGCCCACATCGGGATCCTGGTGTACATTCTGATTAGAGTTGTTTCAGCAACGTTTTGGTTTTAACTGCTAAACTTAACGGGTGCATTGATTTGTAATTTGTAATTCGAAAAACAAAAAAATTGGCTCGGAATATTTCAATGGTATTAGGGGTAAAAAGTCAGAATTTTCGAAAACCAGTGTAAACCACCGCGATCAGCATCCTTCAAGCTATATGCTGGTAAAATTTGAAGACAAACGGAGCACTTACTATTTATAGTAAGTCATTTCATAAACAGGCTAAAAATAGAAAATCAGCATCAGGCGCCGATGTCAGCAGGAAGGTCATGTGGTGAGGAGCACGTCATTCGAATTTCAAATCAAACGGAGTTGTGGAAGTATCAGAAACAGGCAGTTACTATAAATAGCAAACCACCTTCAGAAATGGGCTAAAAATAGCAGGCCAACCCGAAATAGCAGTCTCAACAGGTTGATGAAGTCGTGAGGACCCAGTGTTCAAAATTTCAAGGCAATCTGAGCTTCCGAAGTCTGAGAATTAAAAGGCTTACTATTTATAGTAAGGCATGAAGGAACGGGCAAAGACGAAGAAAAATGGCTAAGTCTGAGACTTCATCCTGTATCAACATGAAAATGCGCCCTCAAGGATGAAGGGACATAAAAAATTTCTAAGTCTGAAAGATATCCTCCAGCACAGGTGAAATGCGCCCACTCCAGCATGAGACAAGAGAAAAAAAATTCTAAGGCAAAAGTTCATCCTCCTGCCCAGGCAAAATGGCCCAACTTGCCTTCAAGGTGTTTGAAAAGTTTCTAACATGTTTCATCCTCCTGCCTAGGTGAAATGCGCCCTCAAGTTTAAGAGGAGTCAAGCATGCAAAAAGTTCTAAGGCGTGAAGTTTCATCCTACTCCCTAGGCCAAATGCGCCCATGCAAGGTGGTGAAAGTTTAAAAAAAAAATTCTAAGTCACAAAATTTTAAATCCACCAACACATGTGAAATGCGCCCACTTCAAGAGTTGTTGAAAAGTCTCTAAGGCAAACGAATATCCACCTCCACATGCCAAATGTGCCATGCTAAACAAGAAGTCAAAAGGGTCAAAGTGTTTTGTCCTTCTACCCATGGGAAATGCGCCCATCGTCCTCCTATGCTCAAATGCGCCCATGCAAGATAAAAGGGAATCAAGGCGTGGTGCATGTAGAGAATATTCTAAACTTTGACTTCCTCTCTCCCCTTTGAATGCGCCAAGACAAAAGTAAGTGTGGGGTAAAACGTGGTAAACAAGGTAAAGGTGGTCAAATAAAGTGACCTTGGCGTGGTTAACCTCTTGCAAGTGTGAAATGCGCCCAAGGGGGAGTTGAATGTGTTGGGCGTGGAAGTGAAATATCTTCCTCAAGGTGCTAAATGCGCCCATAATGAAAGTGGGGTTAAAAATATCTCAAGGCGTTGGAAGCTAGGTCCTCTTCAAGTGCTAAATGCGCCCAAAATGCATGAAGTTTGAAGTAAGGTTGATGAATAATGCTAGGCGTTGATGTCATGTCCCCATCCTAGTCAGCACAGCTGGTGACGAGGTTAGCCTATCATTTGATCCTCGTAGGCTGACAGGAGTGTTCAGAGGATCCTTTTTGGCAGTTGCTCAGTGTTGGTTAGCTCCAGAATTGCAGTGTGTCAGGTTGGGCCTTCGCAGAATCTTCCAGAGAGCTTTTTCAGAGAACTTTCTATTTTTAGGAAGTTAGGTCAGACGGAAGCTGCTATTTCGGGCAGGGCACCTGGTGCAGTTATTCAGCTCAAATTCGACCCAGTTCAGTAGTTGATTGATTTGACGGAGAAATAAGGTGTAATTACTGAGTTATTAAATATTTAATAATTTGACTTTATAATAAAGTCACTTTATTGAAATATTAAAATATTTAATTATTTGGCTAAGTTATAAAGTATTTAATTATACTTTATATTATATTATTAAAATGTGATTTAATGAGTATTTAATGCTCATTAAATATGGACGCCAATAATTAAATCAATTCTCCTAAGTCCAAAGTGAAAATTAAATCATTTATTTAAATGATTATTTTAATGGGGAATTAGGTCGAACTTTTCAAAGGAGAATATATTGTTCTTCCCAAGGCAAAATCGAACTATCCTGTTATTATTCAATTTTGTCTTTTGGCATCTGAGCTTTGGAGTTTGCAAACCCTAGGGTTATTGGCAGACGATCGTTTCTGGAGAACGTAACCTCTTCAGAGATCAGGCAGACTGAGGCTGTGAAATATCAGTTGAAGCTGGCACTTGGTGATTTCATCCAGAAGTCACAGATTGAGCTTAACCAGTCATTTGTTCAGAGATTTACAGAGGAAATCATCTTCTTTTTGGGGCGATTCCATTCACTACCACTCATCAGTGTTTTGGCACAAGTTTCAAGGAATCCGTACTATCATTATTACTGCTGTACAGGCCGTACCAGCAGGGCCGTACTTCTTCATTCCCAGAGAAACGCCTCTCCTTCTCAGTTTCTGGTTTGGGGTTATTGGGCGCCTTGGTCATCAGAGGTTGTGCGTTGGTTTTGGAGCTCAGAGAAGTCTTCTATCATTCTGGCCGTACATTCTTTTACCAGCTGCAGCCGCCATCTTAAATACCAGGTTTTATTTGATAAAATTCCAAATAATGCTTATATGTTCAGATTTTTTATATTGTATGTTCTGGAAAAGATGAAATAAAGGAACGCCTTCCCTTTCTGAGCAAATTCTATGCATTTTGAGCTTGTATGAATTTTATATGAATTTTTTAGCAATTTCTAGAGAAATCGCATTTTCCATTTTGCCTGTGAAAACCTTCAAAATCACAAAAAAACCAAAAATTGCAAAAACCAAACAAAAACAATTAGGGTTACAGTTTTGAGAACCACCAGGGTTCTGACAGTGGTATCAGAGCACAGATCTCCTGCCATCCTGTGCTTTTTCAGTGATTATTCAGAATACAGTGCATTTCTGGGTTGCCTTTTATGAACCAAGACATTATTCAGTATACCAGAGGTGTAGGGACAGGCAAAGACGAAGACTGGACAGGTCCTCCGATTCCAGAAGGTCAGACAATATCAGGAGTGCTTGGTTTTCACAGATCCAGTTCAGACGGTAGTGAAAACAGTGTAGCAACACTAATGGCAGAACGTGAGACTTCCTCAGAGACTCGCAGGGATCAGGGAAGGCACATGCAGAGGGTGATATCACCGATGAGGAGTTTAGACGGAGACACGACAACATGATGGATATGATGTCGCAGTTGATGGGTACTATCAGGCAGTGTACGCCCACACAGCCTCACTTTCATACAGATTGGACAGACGAGCGGGACCACTCCAGTGGATCAGCCATTGGCATCAGCTCCTAGGCAGCCGTCACCGATCTATCAGGAGCGTAGGCCAGGCCAGCCTACTTTCTTACCCAGAGAGACTCCACCACAGACTCCAGGGGCAGAGCATCAGGTGCATCATCAGGACTTCCAGCCACAGAATGGCATGTCGGTGGCAGATTTGACGAGATTTCATGGCGAGTACATGTCTTTAGCGCCTGAGATCCGGCAGGCACTTACGTTTCATGAGTTTATAGATGTCTATAAACCCAGAGGAGGAGGTAGATTTGATCGTAGACCCCCACAGCATCAGCAGCAGCAGCCACAGGTGAATAGGGATTTACAATATGCTGTGAGCAAGATCACACTGCCATATTTTGATGGGTCAGAGAAGACATCAGCTAGGTCATGGGTCCAGAAATTGGACAACTATCTGTCACTTAGACCTATGCAGGAGGATGAGGCAATTAAATTTGCCACTTTACATCTGGACGGAGTAGCGCATGATTGGTGGCACCACGGCATGTACACGTTAGGCCATCATGCGGTTAATACCTATCAGGAGTTCACGAGCCGATTGATAGAGAGATTTGATAGGAAGGATCCAGAGTTGTATTTTAGAGAGTTGGCTCAGCTCAGACAGACAGGCAGTCTGGAGGCATACATTGGCGAGTTTCAGAGAGTGGCCGTCATGGTGACTGGCATTTCAGAGAGGAGACTCATTATTTTATTTGTTGAGGGTTTGACAGAACCCATGAGAGGTTGGGTCAAGGCTTTTGACCCTCCCACACTTCAGGAGGCCATGCGGAAGGCACGAAGCATGGAACTTGCAGCACCTCGCAGCAAGTTCAATTCAGGGTCCACTCCATACACGAGACCCAACAGGGCTTTCGATAGAAACAATGACAGAAATAGACCCTTTGACAGGAGGAAGGATCAACAGGATCCGAAGAGACAGAATGCACCACCGTTTGACAGAGAAACATTGAATGAATTACGTAAGAAAAAGTTGTGTTTTGGTGCAAGGCACCCTATGATGAAAAACACATATGCCCACTTCGTCCGAAAGTCAAAAATAACCAAATGGAGTGGTTTTACGAGGGCGAAGAACAATCTGATCTGTCAGACCAGCAAGCTGATTCCGAGCATTCAGATGATGAGAGGTCCGAAAATGAAGTTGAACATGAAGGTGGAAGGAAGCTACAGGAAGCCCATTTGACCAGCCTTCAGAGAGATGGATCATTTCGACTTCGTGGACTCTTAGCGGGACAGAAGGTGATTACTTTGTTGGATACGGGAGCTACACATAATTTTATTGATGCACGTTTAGTGGAGAGACGTGGTATCCAGACAGAGGCTTTCGAGGGTATCCGAGTCAAGGTAGCTGACGGATACACTCTCAGGTGTGACAGAAAGATTACTGATCTTCCGATGAGACTGAACAACTATGAATTCAAGACTGAATTCTATGTTGTTAATATGGGTGATACAGATGTGGTATTAGGGATGGCATGGTTACATGATTTGGGTGAGTTCACGCTCAACCTACGGGATATGGAGATGAAATTCAAGGTTGACGGAAGACCACATGTCATCAAGGCAATACGGGACAGTAATCTTAGGATGGTTTCATTCAGGCGGATGGAGAGGCTCATTCGTCATGATATGGTTGACTGGGCGGCTGAGTGCATGTTGATGCCAGCCCAGCAGGAGCCGCAGAAGGGTGAATACCACCCTGACATACAGATTCTGAGGACTAAACACTCCAAAGTGTTTAGTGACATTCCACCTGGTAGACCTCCAGACAGGGGTACGGAGCACATTATTGAGTTGGAGGAGGGCGCCAAGCCCGTGATGATCACACCCTACCGTCATCCGAAACGACTCAAGGATGAGATAGAGAAGACTATTAACGAGTTGTTGGCTATGGGTCATATCAGACCTAGCAAATCCTCTTTTGCTTCATCGGTTGTTTTGGTGAAGAAGAAGGATGGATCACTTCGGATGTGCATCGATTACAGGCAGCTCAACAAAAGAACCATCAAGAACAGGTATCCCATTCCGCGCATTGATGAGCTGATAGATGAGTTGCATGGCGCAGTCTTCTTTACGAAGATTGATTTGAGATCAGGGTACCATCAGATACAGATGAGGGAGCAGGATATTGAGAAAACCGCCTTCCGGTGTCATTGCGGTCACTTCGAGTTCTTGGTTATGCCCTTCGGGTTAACCAATGCACCTGCCACCTTTCAGGCGACTATGAACAGGGTTTTCAGTGCTCAGTTGAGGAGATTTGTGTTAGTCTTCTTCGACGACATTTTGGTTTATAGCAGGTCATGGGATGAGCATCTGGCTCATTTGGATACAGTCTTGGGTATCTTAGCAGATGAGTCTTTCTATGCTAAGGAATCCAAGTGTGAGCTTGGCATGGAGGAGTTATTATATCTGGGGCACATCATCAGTGCCAAGGGAGTGAGTATGGACCCTGAAAAGGTCCGAGCTATTGTTGACTGGCCGGTACCTGAGAACCTTACGCAGCTCAGAGGTTTCATTGGGTTGTGTGCATTCTACAGGAGATTTGTTAGCGGGTTCTCACGTCACGCCGCACCCCTTACTGACTTGACGAAGAAGGGGGCTTTTCTTTGGTCACCACAGGCGCAGGAGTGCTTTGATAGGTTCAAGGTGATCATGACTTCATGCCCGGTGTTAGCTTTGCCTGACTTTTCGAAGTCATTTGATTTATTCTGTGATGCTTCAGGAGAGGGCATTGGTGCCGTTTTGATGCAGGAGCGTCATCCGATTGCAT